>PVJI01003467.1:0-123558 GCA_004026765.1 Micronycteris hirsuta
CAAACCCCCTCCTCCAACACCATCTCCTTGGGCATTAGGATCCCAAAATATGAATTTTGAAGGGACACAAACATTCAGACCATAATAATGCCTTATTGTATATTCACATATTTTATGTAATTACTGATATATTTAGGTAATACATACAGTGTTTTATCTTTTATTTTGCATTTGTTCCATGTTCTCTGTTACATTTTTCTCCTTTTTTTGTTTTTAGAAATTAAATATTTAAAATTATTTTACTTCCGCCATCTATGTGCTCATTAGTTTTGCCCTTTATGCTATTCTTTTAACGTTACCCTTGAGATTTCAGCATGTATCCTTGACTAAATAGATCTACTGTAAGTTAGTGCTTTTACCGCTTCCCCAAAATACAAGATCTATGAAATCCTTTATCTTATTGAACCCTCTTGCCTTTTCTGCTATTGTTATCCTTAATTTTAATTCTACTTATATTGTACACCTACACCATTATTATTACTTTATAAAACCAATAATCATTAAAATTTCACCACATATTAACCTTATTTTGCTCCTTGTTTGTCCTGTATTTCTGTGCTTACATCTGGAATCACTGTACATTTGCCTGAAGAACTTACTTGAACATTTATTTTAGTGTGGTTCTTTTGGTGATAAGTTACCAGGGTTTTTATTGTCCTGAACATATTTTTATTTTGCTTTTGTATTTGAAGGATATTTTTGCTGGGTGTGTAATACAAAATTGGAAGTTATTTTCTGTCTGCACTTTAATCATATGATTTCATTCTCCTTTTTTTTTTTTCTGTTGACAGGTCAGCTAATTGTCTTGTTGTTTCTTCTTTAAAGATAATGTGCTTTTCTTCTCTGGCTGCTGTTAAGATGTCCTCTTTGACTTTATCTTTAAACAGTTTTACATGATGCATGTAAGTGTGGTTTTCATATTTATCCTGCTTGTGTTGAGAGAGTTTCTTTAATGTATGGACTGAGATCTTTTGTCCATTTGTAAAAATTCTCATCTAGCTTCTATATCATTCTTTTTTACCCTTTCTCTGAGACTCCAGTGATGCAGATACTCACCATTTTACCATGTTCTATAGTACATATCTCTTGTGCTCTTGTTTTGAATTTTTAAAATTTTTTCTTCATGCTCTAGTCTTGATATTTTCTATTGATCTTTCAGTTTCCTAATTCTTCTTTTGCATCTAATATTCCTTTAACTCTGTTTGTTGAGTTTCTATTTTTAGCTATTATATTTTAAGATTCCATTTGCCTGATAAAAATCTCCATCTTGTCACATAGCTTATTTTAAATATTAACTACAATTATTTTAAAGTGTGTGTCTGATAGCTCCAATATCTGGGTCACTTGGTCTATTGTTTATTTTCTGTTTTTTTTTTTTTTTTCTTCTTGGGTTTTGGTCATTTATTTCTAGTTCCTGACATGCTTAAATTAAAAAAAATAATTGAATGTACACTCTGTATAAGAAAAATTGTAAAGGCTCTAATGATGTATCCTATTCCAGACAGAAGTTAGTTTGCTTTTTTAATGGTAGATAAAGTCATCTTAATCCACTCAGGGAGGGAGATGAGGCAAGACTGTACTTAAGGCTTTGTGAGAGCTACTCTATTTCTCTTTTGCTTTACTGCAAAGGTATAGCCTTTGGGGAGAGGGCTTCTGAACTGAATGCCTGGGCTGTTTATCAGATTATCTCTTCTTTGGTAGACCGTGAACTTCAATTTTTATCTCTCTAACACTAAAAGACAGCCAACAGCTTGGCTTAGATTTAGCTTCTTTGCTATTGCTTTCTGCTTGGTTTCCCTGCTCCTCACCTTTTGCAATTTAGGAATTATCAAATAGCGCAAGGGGAAAAGGGACCACGAATTTCCAGCTCACTTCCCTGTGATTCCCTTTGCTCCTGCATCCTGGTTCTTCTAATTTCTGGCTGTTGTAAATTCCAGTTTTCACCTTTCCATCCCTATCCTGGCTATCCTAAATTCCAATATTTATCCTTCTGTCTCTGAACCACTGTTTTCTACTTGACCTCTTATCCCTGAGTGCTTTAGAAACTGGTAAATATGCCTTGGAGGCAAAGGCGATAGATGGTGTGATGGTCCCTTCAATGTTTTTCCTTCTCTTGAGGATGGCCCTTAAGCTCTTCTAGCCTTGGTTGCTCCTCAGTGCCTTAGAAAAGGACTTTTTGGGTGTTTGTTTTGGTAGCTTGTTGAGATTTTTGAGTTATTCCTGTCTTTGGGCTTGGTCCTATACAAAGTACTCTAGCAGAAGTTCCTAATGTCCTTTTTAAAATTATTCTTTTTCCCGGTCTATCTGCACACGAATGAGGGACTGCCCGGTCCACCAGTCTCGGCCCTGTTGGTTCCCTCGGGCTTCTTTGGGTGCGCTGGCTGTGGGCTTCGCTGAGTGCACGGGCTGCATTTTGGCCAGGTACGCCCACTGCAAGTCTCTCCAAGCCTTTATTTTATTTATTTATTTTTTAAAGATTTTATTTTTTTTTACTTTTAGAGAGATGGGAAGGGAGGGAGACAGAGAGAGAGAGAAACAGCAGTGTATGGTTGCCTCTCGTATAGCCCCCACTGGGGACCTGGCCTGCAACCCAGGCATGTGCCCTAACTGGGAATTGAACTGGCGACCCTTTGGTTCTCAGCCTGCGCTCAATCCACTGAGCTATACCAGCCAGGGCCTGAGCCTTTATTATATTAAATGTTAAAGGGATTTATATAAGGCACAGAGGGATATCAACAGGAGAGTGGGAAGGGGAGAGAGGAGGAAAAAGTACAGAGAATTAGTAGCATAAACGGTAGATAGAAAACAGACAGGGGGAGGTTAAGAATAGTATAGAAAATGTAGAAGCCAAAGAACTTACGTGTATGACCCATGGACAAAAACTAAAGGGCGGGGAATGGGGGGATGCAGGGTGGAGGGGGATAAAGGGGGTGAAATGGGACAACTGTAATAGCATAATCAATAAAATATATTTAAAATTATTCTTTTATGTTGCTGATGATTTATAGCTGTTTTAAGATGGTACTTTAATTCATTATGATAGCTAGCCTCTAATTGATCCACTAATATTAATGTATGTGTTAGCAGAGTAAAACATATCAAAATGAGTAATACTATTGGAATTTAGCATGATAAGAGAATTATAACTGATTCCTATGATTAAAGATTTAAATTGCACTATAATTATTTGTACAACTCCCTTTTTCTGAGAAAAGAATGAATCTACAAAAAAACGTATTCCTAGATTTTATAATGTCATTAAAACTCAGCAATGAGGAAGACTAACTTGTAAAAGTTTCCTCTATTGACTTCATTAACGTTTTGGTCTGGGAATTACTAAAACGTCCCTAACTTTCATTGCTGTACTGGCTAATAGGAGTTTCTTTACAGCCCGAACCTTCTGCATCAAGAAAACCTTATCCTGGAGTCAGGTCAGACTTTACCTATACTAAATGCTCTCAATCCATTCACTTTATAATGTCACCAGTGTGAATTTTATAAAAATTAGAGACAATGTGAGTTAGTGGGAAAGAACATGGACTAGGAGTTCAGATACCCAGTTTCTAGTCTTGTTCTGCCATTGATTGTACTATGATTTGGATCATACAGACTTCTCTAGGTCTCTGTTTCCTTATCTATAAAATAAAGCAAAAGTAGTAATAGTTGTGGCAGACTTATTTTTCAAAGATAGGGCTGCACCAATCCATACATCTCCTCTCATGTGTACTTACAATGATGCTCTACTTGTTGAGAGGGGGTTTATGTTGTTTTCCTCCTATCCTGCTTTAATCTGGTAAGATCTTGTAACTACTCCAACTTATAGGGTATGGTAGAAGTAATGCTATATTACTTTTGAGGCTAAATGATAAAAAAAGATACTGGCTTTTCTTTTTGGCTCTTTCTGTTTTGAGACTCTTGCTCTTGTAACTCTATAATCCTGCTATAAGGAAGCCCAAGTTAGTTTCTGCAGAGAGACCCGTAGGGAGAGAGTCTCAGGAGAGATCCATTTCTCCTGTTCCAGCGTCACCTGTATTCTGCTTTTAGTGGTACCTGCAGTTCCTGGGTCCTTCGTAGAATTGACTTGCTTCTTGTTGGCTTTCTTTACTATATGTAGGTGCTTCATTTTTACTTACTTATAATGTACTTACTATATGTAGATACTTAGTAAAACAATCAGTAAACCTACATAAAAATCAGTTTTTTATATTAGTTTTTTTAATTAGTTTTAGTTTTACAGAAAAAATTGAGTAGAATTATCAGTTGATTTTTTAAAAACAAAGGTACAAAGGTAATGCAGTGGAGAAAGGAGATCGTTTTCATAATTGGTGCTTGAACAACTGGGTACTTGCCTACACAAAAATAAACTTCCATCCATGCTTCATATCATATACAAATGTGAACTCAAAATGGACCATAGCCCTAAATATAAACTATAACCTACAAAATGTATAGGAGAAAACAGGTGAAAGCCTTTGTGACCTTGGGCTAGACAGATGGCTTAGAAACAAAAATAAGAGTTGATAAGTTAGTCCTCATCAAAATTAAGAACCCTTCAAAAGACACTGTGAATAGAATGCAAGGACTGGGAGAAGATATTTGCAAACCACGTATCTGATAAAGGACTTGTATTCAAAATATACAAAGAACTCTGAAAACACAACAATAAAAAACAAAGAAATCAGTTTTAAAAATTGGGTAGGATTTTTGAATAGACACTTCAGCAAAGAAGATATACAATGACAAACGAGTACTTGAAAAAATTCTCACCATTGTTGGTCGTTAGGGAAGTGTAAGGAAGAGCCACAGCGGATGCTCCTGCACACGGACTCGCGTGGCTGGCGTGGAAGGACCGGCGTACCAAGTGCTGGGGAGGGTACGGAGCGCCTGCAACTCTCACACAGTGCTGGGGGGGTGTAAAGTGACGCAAACACTTTGCAAAACAGTTAAACACCTACCCAGAGATGTGAGTACTCCACTCCTAGGTATTTACTCAAGAAAAAATAAAAGCGTATATCCATACAAAGACTGGTACACTAATGTTCATAACAGCTTTATTCATAATAACCTTAAAGGTAAATGTACAATTTAAAGGTACATCAACATGTGAATGGGTGAACTGTTGTATATTAAAAACAATGAAATACTATTTAGCAATAAACAGAAATTAACAATTGTTATATGAACAACATGGATAAATCTGAAAATAATTAGGAGTTAAAGAAGCCAGGCTAAAAAAGAGTACATTATCTATGAGTCCATTCAGTCCATTCATACTAAGTTCTAGGATATGCAAACTGATCTGCACTGATAGCAAGCAGCTCAGTGGTTGCCTGAGACCAAGCTGTGGCAGGAGGGAAGGAAGGATTATAATTGGACAGGAGGAAACATTTGAAATGATGGCTATGTTCACGATGGTTTACCTGTGTATACCTATGCTAAAACTTACCACTTTGGACACTTTAAATATGTGCAGTTCATTTAATGTCAATTATACCTCAATGAAAGTATCAAAAGAGATATTTATGTCTTGGTGTCTTTGAGTGCTTTTAAGGATAAAAACTAACAACCCAAAGTTAAATGAGAAATTCTGTCTTTAAAGAGTTAAAAGTCATCATTTGAAAACGCTCCACTGCGTGAAGTGTTTCTTGCCTCTTCTCATTTGGAAATACGAAATGATGACTAAAAACTACTCAACATGCATGCCAAATTGAAGTTGATTAACCTCTGACCTTTATACATCATTTAATGAGGCAGCATGCACGCTTGAATGAAGAAGGCTCTGCCAAAATGCGGGGTTTGAGATGATCTCTTTCCTGGAGCTCCTGTTTTGCTCCCAGCCCGCCTAATTTGACTCTCGTCATGCTCCCGTGAGGCGGGGACTTTCTATGAGTCTCCATCGGTCACAGTGGCTGGCAGAGGCAGCCTGGTGGGGAATGACAGTGTGCTTTTTCATATATAAGAAGATGCATGTGATCACCAGAAAATAAAATTTCCTTTTGTCTCTGGTGAGTCCAATTTAGCAATTATTATGGTATTTGAAGAAAATGTCAGTGCAGTGATTTTGTTTAGGTTATTTTGTATCTTGATGAGCTCAGAAAAGAGAGTGGTTGCCGAGGTAGGTGGTGTGTGATAGAGAGCCGACTGAATTTTCCATGCTGTACACAAAGACTGAAAACGAATTGCCCACAGATTGAAATAATTTCCATGGGGTTACAAATGTCAACGACATCTTTCAGAACTGGTTTTCTTTCATGATGTTGTCCAGCTGTAAAACAAGCCTTGCACAAAACGTATTTGGAGCCTTCAGAGGACAACTTGGAGTTCTTGGTGACATGCCATCCTTTTATGTTGTTTATTTCTATCACTATTATCATTGGGATCATTAATGTCATCATAGAACATTTATCGATTGTCACTATTGATTGTCATGTGCAGGGATGAAAAAAAAAACCCCACCAAAGCTAAACATTTAAGACAATTTGAAATTTAAATATAACCTTTCTATAGTTTTGTTTAATCATGTGACAGGTCTGTATATGATGAAACATCCATAATTCTCACATAACCAATGGAAACTTTTTAAAGAAGATTTTATTTATTTATTTTTAGAGAGAGTGGAAGGGAGAGAGAAAGAGAAGGAGAGAAACATCACTCTGTGGTTGCCTCTTGTGTGCCCCCACCAGGGTTGTGGCCTGCAACCCAGGCATGTGCCCTGACTGGGAATTGAACCAGCGACCATTTGGTTCACAGGCCAGCATTCAATCCACTGAGCCAAACCAGCCAGGGCTCCAATGGAAACTTTTAAAAAATAAGCTTTTAAGAGCAATAGAGTACCACAGTTAGTGTGAGGTTAAAGCAAATCCTTCTAGAAATCTTCCTACTGTTATTATATATAGTTGCCTAAGGGACTATTAAGGCCCTTCAAATGAAGACAATAACTTGGGTCTTAGTTTCCTAGAAACCACTTGTTATCTGGGAGAGGCCATGATGTCAGATGATTTTCTTATTCATTTTTATGATCAAGAATAAAAAATATAAACTCTCAGAGGGAAAGAACCACTCTGTCATCTACCTCACATCTTTCAGCAGGTGTCCACTTATTTTTGGCATGCATTAATTCAGCAATGCTTACTGAGGAGCTACTATCTAGGAATGATTGTAGGTAATACGCGATTACTGTGGTGAGACTGTGACAGCACCGAGGGATTATCTAGGTATTATGAGAGGCACAGAGGAGGCTCCTAAGCTCATGCTGAAGGAGGTAGTGGTGCTCGGAAAAGGCTTTCTGGAAGAAGGGATTCCTCAGTGAAGATCTGAAAGGTGAGTAAGAATTAACAAGGCAAAGATAGTAAAGAGGTAGAGAAAGGTCAGGGTAGAGGCCAGCACACACGAAAGCTCAGAGGAGAGAGAGAGTGATCACGGAACGTTCGTAGGACTGAATGTCATCTGTCTGGGTGGGGTGTGCGACTGGGGAGGTGAGCAAGGGCCAGAGTGAGGCCTTGCACACACGGTCAACGGCCTAGCGTACGAAGTAGTTTAAGCACAGGATTTACTTGCTTAGAAATGACTTAATATTGACTGATGAGAAAAAAATAATTAAATTTGAAAGCAGGCTATTGCAAACTATTGTAATGGAAATTTGTTAAGTGTATCAATGTTAGTAATTGTGATTTTATTTAGTCCTTTTGAGATATGTAATTTGGAAAGTTTTTATTGTATTTTATTGTTATATGCCTTTAAGGCTCATGTTCATATATGAATGTATAATTTAGAATTTAAAACCACAGGTCATAGGATACTTTGCCTGGAGATGGAGAGAGACAAGCCTCCTCTATTTCACTAAACTAAGAAAAAATCCTTATGCACCAAACACATTCATTTTTGTTCTCAAAAATCCAGAGCCCAAGCCCTGGCTGGTGTAGCTCAGTGGATTGAGCGCGGGCTGGGAACCAGAGGGTCCCGGTTTGATTCCCAGTCAGGGCACATGCCTGGGTTGCAGGCCAGGTCCCCAGTGGGGGCCATGTGAGAGGCAACCATACATTGCTGTTTCTCTCCCTCTCTGTCTCCCTCCCTTCCCCTCTCTCTAAAAAAAAAAAAAAAAAAAAAAAAAAAAAAAAATCCAGGTCCCATGAAAACCACCTAAAATAGAAGTAGAAGAGGGAAGAATCCTGTAGCTCTTATTCAGCATGTGAGTTGGGTTTGTACTTTTATGACTTAATTAGCAAAACTCAGCATTTGAGAAATGGAAACTAGGGCTAGAAGTCTCTGTGCTTTGAGGTCAAGTTTTTTAACATAGCTACATGCGAATCATTGTGTGAAGTAGTTAGTTCATGGATTCGGCAGACGTTCATGAGTGCGAACCACATGGCAAACATGGTGCCAGAGGACGGACTGCCCGAGGCAAAGGCAGCCCTTGCCTTCGTGGAGGCTGTGGTCAGTTTGTGAGGAAGAGGCACAGGGACCAATCGGTAAGTGGGATGCAGGGATGGTGGAATGTTCTCGTAGGCAGTGCACAACTTCCTGACACCTGAGGCAGTAATGTGCTGGAGTGCAAGATAGAGGAGGGTGGTTTGGATCACTCTCGCCGGTCTCTGAAAAATCCTTGGAAATTCTCCAATCTGGTTTTAGGTTCAGTGAATTTCTAGCCCATATTCAATTATTAGCACCTTAATCTTTGCTGATCTGGCTTCTTGTATCAATTCCAGTTTTTGAATATGTATATTTCTCACTCTGCCAGCTAGGAGTTTTGCTGCAGAACCTCTCTACTGGGGCGATAAGAGGGATGACTCAAAAGTCACCTGGCCTCTGTAGGGTCAAGGAAGAGGCTGGAAGGTGAAATTTAAATGGATTTTTAGAAGAGAAGCCATGATCCTGGACATGGCCTGGGCACTCACTGCATGATTCCTGGAGGCGGTCAAGCCTAGATTATGTTAATGAGAACAGTTTTTTGTTCCCTAATTAAGAGTGCTTTTCAGTTGTTCTTAACAATTTTGCTTACAAAACTCTTGTAGGTTGAAGTTCACATCTTTGTTTAACCTTGGGCAAACTGGGTCCGTGGAGATGAAACCAAATGACAGGCTCGGTGGATCTTACATTTTTCACAGGGTTCGCTCATGCTAAGTCACACAATTGCTTTGATTGCAGAGTAGACCGTTTAATTAAACAAATGGGCACAAAGCTGGGCTTTTATGGGATTTACTACACTCAGATATGGGTGGGCCTGAGTGTCAAAAGCACTTTATACATCTTTTTTTTTTTTTTTTAAGATTTTGTTTATTTTTAGACAGGGAGGAAGAAAGGAGGGAAACATCAATATGTGTTTGCCTCTTGCATGCCCCCTACTGGGGACCTGGCCTACAACCCAGGCATGTGCCCTGACTGGGAATCGAAGCTGTGACCCTTTGGTTCATAGATCAGCACTCAATCCACTGAGCGGCACCAGCCAGGACAGTTTGTACATCTTTGTTGGGAATAGAATAATCACAGCTGGTATGAGGTCCCCGAGGTGACTTGTTTTAGTTTCTTTGAGTTTATTTGGTAATGAGATTTGGCTGAGACTAAATCTAGATCTGGAAAGGCAAAGATGCAGCACCACATAGTGTTTTTTCATGAATGCTTTAATTATGTTTACTGTTTTATCACTGGAAACAAAACAGTCTTCTGGGGATAGGTTCCTCTAGCACATTGCCAAGAGGTTTGCTTCCTGGAGCTCTCTGACTTAAAAAGTCAGATTTAGCCAAATACTATGTTTTAAGTTATTTGATTCACTCCAAAAAAATATATATATATATATTTTACAAGATTTGGCTTCTCTAAGCCGCGTGTCTGAACAGCTAATCTCTTTCATAGAGAGAAAACTATATTTCATATGAGTATGGACCCTAACAATTTAAATCCATTTGCTCACTATTGTTGGTGCATGACTCATGGAAATGGATTGATTTTTGAGACTGCTCGGTGGGTATACACGATGCAGTCAGTCTTAAATTCTTGTAAGACTTAATTACTGGAACATTACAGATACGTGGGAGAACCCCTTGCGGCAGGTTCCCTGTTATGCTGGCGTGCCCGCTGGGCTTCAAACGTGGTTTCTCCACTTTATGGAGAGATAGGTGTATAAGATGGCTCTGGAATTACTGGAAACCTCTTACCATTTACATAAAGACAAAGGCACGGTATAACGAATGGATCCTGTATGATTTAAAATATTGTCACTTTTGTTTCCTATTCAGGTTTCCTGCAGAACCTGAAAAAGTGATTTAGTGGACAGAGCCTAGGGGGTCCCCAAGGCATGGATAAGTCACCCCTGTCCAACAGTATCATAGTTTCAAAGTATTTAATAATCCTATGTGATTCATATGCCGAAGTTCTTGTGTAACCTGAGAAATTATGGACTCAGGAACAGCAGCACAGTCAGTTGTCTGTTTTATTACACTGCTGGGCAGCAGAGCTGTGGAACAGTTTTGCAGTTCCGGCTTTGCTGTTGGGAAGACATGAGTTTCACACTACCACTTACTAGCTATGAAATTCTGGACAAACTTTCTCTTTCTTTTCTTTCCTTCCTCCCTCCCTCCCTCCCTCCTTCCTTCCTTCCTTCCTCCCTCCCTCCCTTCCTCTCTCCCTCCCTTCCTTCCTTCCTTTCTTCCTCCCTCCCTCTGTAAGCTTTGTTTATCATCTGTACCAGAAAACCTATCTGAGAGGGTAGTTGTGAGAATTAAATGGGAAAATGTAAGTAAACAGTAGGCCCTGGATCATAGACAGTGCTCCAGAAATATGATTTTGCTTCTGTCAGCCTGGTGGATGCCTATGGGGCCCTGAGGAAAGAGGACTTTCTTTGTTAATTTGCTTGCAGTGTTCTTTTCAATAGGAATTTGCCTGCCTGGAGAGAAATGCTGTGGCAGATATTCACTTGTGTTCTCAGAGTGAGGGGTGCCCTAGGAGAAGCGGAGCATGATGGGCAATGCTTTGGCAGGGGGTCAAAATACTTGGCGCCCTGGTCCAGGGTTTGAAACTAACTGTTCGACTCTAGATTCCCTAGGCTTTGTTTCTCACTTCTCCAGTGCCAGGTACATAGGAACTTAAAAATATTTGTTGTCCAGATGAAGGAAATAATCTGTAAAATGAAGTGATTGGATGGAATGATCCAATCAAACCCTCTTTCAGGGCTCCCATTCCTAATAAAGAAAGTTCCTCGGGGACTGGACATTTGCTGTAACTCTGCCATGCAGTTTTCTGTGGGGCACGTCCAATTGATTTGATTGACATAGCAACAGTTTGGGGTGGTAGTATGCTTGTGAGGATGATATTGGTTTAAGAAAGTAGCTGCAGAGGAATAAAGAAATGGTTTTAACAGAAGCTAAAGAAAGACCTAGGACACTCCCAAAGACAATTAGCCCTGTTCTCCCTGTTGCCTCCACAGCAGGGCCTATTATATTTCCTTGTTGTTCTCTTTAGCTACTAAAGAGAGTAGCACCAGGCCCTACCAAGCTCTACTTTATATGTTTTTTTGAATTATATGATAATTATTTCCTTTGTTACTTCAAAATTGCCCTTGATATTTTAACCCAATTTTATAAAAGATTATCAGTGAGGGCGAGTACAGGGCAGAGGGGGAGTAACATGATTTAAGCTCATCATGAACTCTTAGGCATGGTTCTGAGCCCTTAATGTTCTCAGGGATGACCAGACTGCCTCTCTCTATGCTTTTGACGTTGGGTATAAGCAGTTCATGAGAAACTGCCCTCAGGCCCCACACCCAGGTGTACTTTGAGATGGGTTTCTTCCACACCCATCATACGAGGGTGTGTGAACTTGCCAGCATCATCCATAGTACCCGAGCTCCCTTGTTCTTTCATCTGGGTGAATACCACCAAGAATGATTCACTGAAGAAGTGTGGCTTAGGAGAAGAATAAAGAAACCATTATGGACTTTGGATTGGGTCCCCCGAGGTCAGCATTTTAAGGAAATAACATTGTGGAGATTTATTTGTGTGTATGTACATAAATTCTCTCTTTCCAAATGTAATACCATAACATTTAAAAACTTACTATGTATCAGGCACTGTAAAACTCTTCAATCTTCAAAATACTGCATGAGGTAAGTGCTATATTTATCCTCACCTTAAAAATAAAGAAACAAACACAGAGAGAGTAAGTAATTTGTCCCAGGTTACACAGCAAGTAGCAAAACTGGGATTTAAACTCAGAAGGGCTTTTTCCGGAGCCTATGCTTTAGTACAGGTAAAAGTGACAGACACGTGCCCTGGCTGGGTGGCTCAGTTGGTTGGAGTGTCATCTCATAAACCAGAAAGTTGTGGGTTCGATCTCTGGTCAGAGCACACACATAGGTTGTGGTTTTGATCCCCGGTTGAGGTGCATACAGGAGCCAGCCAAGTGATGTTTCTCTCTCTCTCTTCCCTCCCCCTTCCTTTCTCTCTAAAACCAATGGAAAACATATCCTCAGGTGAGGATTAAAAAAAATAAAAAACTTACATATGTGTCATAACATGGTTGCCCTCAGCTCGAGCGACGTGGGACCGAGTCTTGCAGGGGTCCTTCACCTTGAACAATGCTCAAAATTATACAGGAATATATGGGCCTCCATCAGAGCCAAAATAGACCTGGCAAAGGCAAGGCACCCTTACAGCTATTTCTGAATCTTGAGTGCCCTAGGCAGTAGTTCTGTACTTCTATTAGAGGCGTACTTGCCCTTCTAGGCTTATACTACACTGATTCAAGCCAGCACCCTCACAATTCTGCTCTCAACCAACTGCTTTTAGCTCCAGTTGAAATGAGATCTCACCATCCTATGCCCTTTAAGTCCAGTGTAGGCGGAATGTCCACCTACCTCCCAATAATTGTCTTGGTTTTATAGAGGACACCGTACTCAAATGTATCTACTTTCTGTTCTTAGTCCCCTTAGAAAAGACCGTAATTAATAAAACGAGTGCCTAGGTCCCCACTCCTGTGTGCATCCAGCTACGGCCCCAGGACTAGTGCTTGCCCGTGGAGTGTGAGCAGATGAGGGCCACTTCTGGGTCTGTGACTTAAGAAACTGGGCATGTGCTCTTCCTCCGCGTGTCCTCTTTCCTTCCTGAGAGCTGGAGGGCAGAGGCCACCCTTCATTAAACAGGCATGGCCAGTGCCCCACCGTCTTTCCATCCAGAGTGTGGCTCACAGCCTGGCAGCCTGGTGTCATCTGGGGGCTTGTTAGAAATGCAGAAACTTGGGTCCTAGTCCAGACCCCTGAACCAGAATTTTCATTTTTAGTAAGAATTCCTGCTGATTCACACACATGTTAAAATCTGAAGAACCAACAGTGAAAAAATCCTGGCTCTCTAAGTGACCACAGTGGATGCGGCTTTCCTGATAACCAGTCCTCTCATTCCAGGCCTGTTACATGAAAAAGAAATAAGCCACCATAACTTGAGGTCTTTTTGTTGCAATGGCTTAGCCTTTGGAATGCATCCTAAGGAAAGCAGTACTGTTATCCTGGATTTAAGCACAAGGAAACATGGATTTAGAGAGCAAATCATCAGGGCCTTCACAGGGAATAGAATTCAACTGGGATGATTGGAGTAAACAGATTTTAAGAAAGGGAGGTGTGTGCAGGGTTAAGGATAGAGGGCTAATATAGGGTCTTCCTTCAAGAAGGTTGGCAGTGAAGGAAAGGAAACCAGCTGGTAGCTAGAAACCATGGTCTGGGAGTTAGGAACCCAAATGTATCTGTGGGCTGTAGGGTAGGAGTCAGTGAAATATAAGCGACTGAGTTTAAAGAAAATGATCAATGAGACCTTGAAGGAGGCAAGAGGCAAAATAAAAGCATGGCTTGTGAGGAGGGGGTGTTTACTTCTCTGAGACAGGAGGGAAGGACAGACAAGTGTGTGTGGATGTGGTCAGTTGGACATGTGTGTGACCAGGCCCCGTGAGCTCCCGCGCTGAGAGGGACAGGGCGTTTCTGTGCTAGTTGAGGAGATCTTGTATGAATCAGGAGTGGGGAGATGGTGAATCCAGGTGGCGGAGGTGTGTGTCCAGTCTGAAAGTCTCTCCTGCTGTGAGTATTCTGCTGTTTCTGGGCACGAGGTGGTCCAATTCGGGAGCCCCTCTGGTCTGGTAGGAAGTCACAGTTCTGGCGAGGAATCTTCTACGTTAGATGCAACTTGGTAGAGAATTTCCGCACAGTAAAGTCTGGATGATGGCTTCAACAGCTGAACTACCATGTAACACTTGAAGCACTAAAATCTCACTATTATTTTCTTGTCCATCGGCAGAAGTTGCACCCTGGACCCGGAGCTCGAGGCCGTGTGCTCACCTGGTTGCTCTGAGACACTGAGAGCGGGTATGATAGAACAGCCACCTCGGCCTCTCATTCAAGCCTCTATTCAGAACCGTATGTGGGAAATTTGTTTGAACGATGCCACAACCAAAGTTGGCTGCCAGATCTCCTATGTCTCATGTGCAGATGGCCTGGAAAAGTGGGGACTTGCCCCGGGGGACTCAAGTTGCTTGCCGCCTACTCTGCAGACTCTGGGTGGGGATGCTAGGGCCCCGGATGTTGCCACTTTATAATCATTTCCACTTTAGTCGGCTTTGCTGGCCAAACCGTCAGGGCAGCTGGTGGCTTCTCTCTGGCAGCTGTTTAAAGAAAAGGATTTTAAAACTAGAGACAATGGATTTTTTCACCCATGTTTGAATGGATTTGGGGGTTTCTCTTCCACTAATGAATTGTTCGTCCAGTTGAAAAGAAAAACTGAACAAGGACACATAATTCTTAATCTCTCTGTGACTTCTGACTCCAAATCCACAGGGTAAAAGGGTTCTGCTTTGTACTTGCTACATGTAACTGTTTTGAATAATTTTTATATTTAGTTGTATAGGCAGGGACGATTTTAGAAGCATTAATTAACACTTTCACAAGTTTCATACAAGGAAAGACTTACATAAACTTAATAATATAATACATGAATTACTGGATGTCTAGTCACATGATTTTTTTTTGACATGAATACATTAAATAATTTATATAAATTCTTGGCATTTTTCTTAACTCCAAGAACTGAATAACTTGGGTCCTCCAGGAAAATAACCTTGTTCTGAATGCTGTTTCTTTTTAACAGAAAATATAAACTTGATTATCTAATCATTTACTAAACTGAAAGAAGCAAATTAAAACTTAGTTAATAGAATAAATGATTGCTTTAGGTTTTCTGTGTATTTCTGCCTAAGTAGTGCATTTGTTTTGTTTGTGAAAACTTAAATTTATTTTCTAGTTATAAGCAAACATACCCAAAAGTAAGCATTCATGGAAAGTGTTCACAGACATTGTTAAATGGAAAAGCAAATTATGATATGTGTGGTATAATCCTCAAACTTATGAATCAAAAAAGGAGCAGATGCACATACAAATACACAGAGTGCATTTGCAGGTATGTAGATGTATAAAAAAATTGAAAGATGTGCTGAGATTTCATTTCATTTTTTTTTTTTTTTACTCCTTCTTGCATTTACTGTTTTTCTGGATGGAGATGCTTCTGGTGCATGCGCAATGGGAGAGGGTGCTTGGAAATAAAGGACATGATGCGTCTCAGATGAGACTAGGGCCTGAGGTCTCCTGATGAAGTGCTGAGAGGTGTCACGTTTATTTTCGGGGGGCATATAATCATGCAAAATTGGAAGCCTGAAATAACTGAACCCTATTTCTTCCCTAAAAGGAAAAAAATATGTATGTTGTGCCTTCAGTTTATTCCCGATTGTTATGGTCTCAGCACTATATATTTAAGGTTTGAATAAAATTCACTTAATCAGGAAAACTGATGAAAAGTAAAGGGAATTTCCAAGCAATTAATGCAGAGAACCATTGGTTAACCTGTAGAACACGTTTTAAGTCACACAAATTACCTTGGCTGCATTAACAGGTACTCGAATGCTATGGCGTTCAGGAACACGGATGCCGAATGCCCGAGGAAGAATGAACGTACAGCACACTGACACTGCGTGTCGCTGGCTCATCTCACCCTGTTACAAACAAGCGTGTTTTAGGGTGTGTTAAACTGTTACAGAAGACATGCCAAGTGCTGAACAGCTTCACATATATAATAACAGATTATTATGGCAAAGACATCTTATTACAGCCTAGGAGCCAATATTGTCTGGTTTCTGAAAACACACCCATGATTTAAAGTGGGCCCCAAGGGAAGCTCGTGGTGAGCCATCTAGCCCAAAGCAATTTAATGGACGGAATTAAATTCTGGCTAATTTCCTTAGTGCCAGTGTGTCCAGCACTCTCATTAACTATACTAGTTACGTCTTTCAGCAGGGTACTTTGCTGAAGTGGGACCAGCATCCTGCAAAGTGCCGGGAAGATTGGTTTGGAGTATTCTGAAGTGGTTTGGGGTCTCCAGAGACTCCCAGGCATGGCACAGTGGCTCCTGTCAGGGGCTCCTTTGGCCTCAGTGGAAGGTTCTGAAGTGAGACTATGTGCTAATGTCAGGCCTGGTTGCTAAGATAGCTTCTGTGTGCTATTGTGTGGGAAGAAGAGGTTCGGCCCCACTGCTCCCCTCTCAGCGTGGTGAGAGGGGTGTGAGAGGGAGAGCGGAGGGCCTGGAGGAGGGAGATGAAGTAATGGGAGTGCAGAGGCTGGAGATGAGTCTGGAAAAGGCTCTAGGCACGGGCACTTCGAGGGCAGACAAGACGTGGTCACAGAGAATTGCAAGCCAGAGAGCGTGCCATTTATTGAGTTCAGGTGTCTCAACAGAGCGTAAAAGAGAGGGATGAGGGATGAGGTAACGATGCCAAGGTTAGCAAGCTGGGGGGAGTGTGAACTGGGGTGGAATGGGGTGGCATAAAACCGAATGCCTTTGGATTTACACGGTGAGTAGTTACCCATATGATACAGATTTCTAGATCTTTCTCTGATGATTTCTGCACATTTACTTGACAAATTCCCATTATGCTATTGCATTTTCTGTTCACCAGTGTAAGGGACAAAGAGGGGTGCTTTTTATAAGTGACACTCAAGTAAAGGAATGATGATGTTCATCTCTAAATTGTCTAACAGCTTAATGCAGTGGGACAGGGTGAAGCAATGGGACAGAGGCCTGGACAGACTGGACATCGGCCAGACTGGAGAGTGTGCCTACCACAGAGACGCGGGTATCGCGCCTGTGGTAAAGGACTCGGCAGGAATGCTTTGGATTCGTTCCGGAGCAAACTCCGAGATGAGAGTGCAGGGTGGATTGAGACCAGGGGTGTCACTGGAGCCAACAAAACTGTGTGTAATTAGAATCCCAAGAGCACAACCACAAGAGGGAGAAGAAAAGGAAGTCAAAGATTCTGCTAAGGATTGTAGCGCCGCTCTAGGAAATTGCACAAGTTACAGTGCACTTACCAGCAGATGTCTGGAGGAAACAACGAGAATAATTTACTTCAGATGCTTAAGAAAAACAGCTGCAGAAAATCAATAAAGGGAATAGTGAGGAATCAGGATAGAATATGGAGGCATTTTTTCAAAGAATGGTTCAAGCCCATGAGGCCTCAGAAAAAGCTGTTACAAGTCCGCCCTCTTAGCACAGCAGGCAGCGGGTCAGCCTTATAATCTGAAGAAAAGATGTTACATCCATTGTGACAGACCTGGTGGTTTGGGACAAGTTCCACCCTCAGTGAACACGGCATACAGTCAACGACGGCCCGCAGGCTTGTAAAATTCCCGCGGCCGTGTGCTGTTTACTGTTGGCCTATGCGCTGTGGTTAAAGAGAAGCAGCTCGTATCCTCCCCTACTTTTTGCTTTATGATGCTTGCACCTCTGTAATTCTTTGTGTGTTAAAATGACATCTATTTTTTGTTGTTGTTTTTTAACATACCAGCATCCTTGCCCTCCTAATGAGCTTCCCTAGCAGGTAGGAAAGAAAAGGCAACCTTATGGCTATATTTTAGTCTAATACCTTTGGAGATATAAATTACAGTTTGGGCAAAATATTCTGAGAGCTCTTTCAGCAGTGTCTAATTCAAAGACTTAAAACAGGTGATTTTCTGCCCTGGCTGGTGTAGCTCAGTGAATTGAATGCAGGCTGTGAACCAAAGGGTCACCAGTTTGATTCCCAGTCAGGGCACATGCCTGGGTTGCAGGCCAGGACCTCAGGGGGGCCATGCAAGATGCAACCAGACATTGATGTTTCTCTCCCTCTCTTTCTCCCTTCATTCCCTTCTGTCTAAAAATAAATAAATAAAATATTAAAAAAAAACAGGTGATTTTCTAAGGGGAGTTCAGTTATATGCTTCTGCATATAATTTATTCTATACGTATTAATATTACTATGAAAATGACTTTACAGTATGGTAAAAGTTATTAATGTCTCACTTTCTAGTTTCTATAGGGCAATACGGACAAGTTATTTTCAGGGTGTACTCTTAAAGGTACTTTCTGAGCATGTAGTACTCTTTTCATGGGTAGGTTGACTTTCCGATACAAGGGTAAAAGTGCACTGGCATACCGTTTTTGTTTTTGCTTTTTGGCCTCCTGTGTCTTCATCCCTTTCCAAAGTTATGGGAGTTTTCTGAGTTTCTGGAAATGATGGATCAGCTTTCTGTGCAGCTATGGTACAGACTGTGACTGGGACATGGCCAGTCAGGTGCATGTACCCTGAACTTTGAATTGGGAGAGAATAATAGAGAAACAGGAAAGGTGGGATTCCTGTGTATCAACAAGAACAGTGACAGCAACAGCCACTTCACAGAGGCATCAGGGACAGCGGGGCTACCGGCTGGGGCACTGACTGCTTAGTGCCAGGCCACCAGTGAGTTGTGGGTTCAAGTGTGTGTAGCACTGGTTCTGGTGCCTGGTCTTCCTTGTTTCTGCTTATTCTCTATCCTGGTCTGCTAGTCTTCTCTGGGACTTTGGGAGTCACCCAAAGCCCTTCCAATAGATCTCATTTTGCCCAAATCAGGCAGTCAGTGTCTGTTACTTAACTATTGCATTTGATGTTTAGAAGAGTCACCACACTGAATTAAACAGAACCCGGGTTTCTTCCCTTTCGGTGCTGTGACTAATTGACAGGGCATCCGTTATTAGTCCTGGTTTGCTAAGGACTAAGGGGCTCCTGGGACACACAGGAAAGACCCTGTGTTTAACTGGTCATAGCTAAGTAGCCATGTGGCCTTGGACATGTTTCAAATACGCTGTGTCTGTTTCTTCATCTGTAGACTAGGGGCAGACCTATGAGATCAAATCTGATAGTTGATCTGAAAGCGCTTTGCAACATGTCAGGGGCCGTGCAAAAGCAAGGCGGCCCTGAGGCGCTCTGGAGAAGAGTCCTGGTGTGACCCCTTAGCAGTACCACAGCGTGGTTCCAGCACCCGCTGCAGGAGAATAGCCTGTTCGAATACACATTAAATGATCAAATGCTCCTTAGAAATGCAGATCCCCGAGCTCCACTGCAGGTTTATTGAGCAAAAATTCCTGGGAGTGAGTGCCAATAACTTGAGTTTTTAAAAGTTTTCAGATAATTCTAATCCACAGTAAAATATGAAGACCCCCGCTTTAACAGGAAAAAGAAGAGGGTATAGAGTAAGTACCCTGTGTCCCTTTCTTACAGCACCTGGATCTGTCATGAGTTCTCTGCCTGGAGACCACATTCGAAATTCTTGCTTCTGCAAGTGTGGACCAGGAGCCAGCAGCATCGGCATTGCCTAGGTGCTTGTTAGAAATGTGAAATCTGAAGCCCCGTCCCAGCCCTGGTAAGTCAGAGTCTGCCATTTAACAAGATCTCCGGGTGATGTGCATGCACATCAAGGTCTCAGAAAGCCTGCTGCACATTAAGTTGACGTCAAACAACAGGGGAAGGGTTTCCCTGCCAAGGGTCAGCGGCTGGGCTCAGCAGATAATCAGCCCCTCTCTCCCGAGCTCTCAGCCAAATAAGAGACAGACCCGGGAATCAGACAGATGGGGATCAGAATGCCAACATTTTTACTGAGAAAAGCTGTGTTGAAGGGCATGACTTAGGTGGAGTCAAGTATGTTTATTAACCCCTTCGTGAAGTGAATGTGACTTTCCGAATGTCAGGCTTCCCCAGCAGCTCTGCCTTCTAAGCTCCCACGTGACTTGGGCACCAGACCAGAACTCCCCCTCCCTGCCGACAGACTTCCCACCAGGCGGCAGGTTACCACCCCTCCCGGCCATGAGGAAAGCCAGGAGTCCCATCTAGGTATGTCACGCCCCCTGGGTTCCTTCTAACATCAGATGTAAAAAGCTGCCCAGAGAGCTTTTGGTCCCTTGGAGACCATGAGTCAAGTGAGGCAGTCTGTCAGCCCAGTGGCCCCAAGCTCACTGTGACATAGGATCTGAGATGATGTCTTGGGAAGTCTCCTACCAGCTGCCTTTTTCTGTCTTCCCATGACGTGCCGGTTCCACAGCTGCCAAAGCTGGAGAGCCCCGTGGAAATCCCGGGGGAAGGGGGTGCTACCTCTGCAGAGGAGCTTCCGGAGGCAGGAGCCAGTCAGTAAGCTGTACATTTTCGAAGAGAGAGGGATGCATTTTACCCTATGCTAAGATCAGCACCTTGGAATCTCCCTTCAGTCCATGCAGAAGCTGCCTTTCTTCTATGCATAGGTTTCTCACCTCCATTATGTGAAAATGACTGAATTCAGGCTTAGTGCCTTATGCCCAATAGTGTGTTCGTGGTATGCAAAACTGGGCATTGAACCCTGCGTGTCTAGCATTGCCTAATCATTTAATTGGCCATAATGATTTTATTATCTGGGTTTTAAAATGGGACAATCGGCAATTTTTTCAAAGTGCTTCCAGGTTGATTATAAATATAAAGGGGAGGAGGCCTGTGATATCTATATGCCCAGTAACTGCTTTTTCAAATTGCATTCATCCCTCTTTATTTTATTTGAAAGTATAGTTAGTTCAGTATAGTTCAAGGAAAGCATTGTGGTAAATAGCCAGCTTAAATGTGAGCAGTGTAAAGAGCAGCATCTTGCAGAAATATTGCTATAGATACTAGGACCACATCCTGCCTCGATACAGGCCCCACATAATTGAATCACGTTCAATAGCAGGCCATTACAAAACCGGACTCATTTGCAATGCTAATGTGGGGAAGACAGCTGTCACAGGGAATTAAATATGATCACTCAGAGCTTGAATAAATGAGGTGTCCATTATCTTCTGGCTGTGTTGCAGGCTGCTTGAAGAACACACACAGATGATACTGCCGTGCTAACCAGCCCACGGTTTTGTTTTTTAGTCATAGAGATATGAATGATGAAGGCAGGGGGAGCAGGGGACAGCAAAGGAGCTTGGCAATAAATACAGGCAAGAGGGCAAAGAGTTATTTCCCCTAAGACACCATGGATGTAAGGACATGATCAAAATTCTAGTTTTGATGCTCGGAATAGGTTTTTAATTCTATTAAGGATTTTTTTTTTATCAAGATTCATCTCTTCTAAGACTCAGATCACAGCCGACTCACAAAAGAGGCTGGACGGGAAAGGGTGGAGCAGGGAGTAAACGAAGCTGATCTTTTGTCCCTCTCCCAAGGCCTTCCTCCTCATCCAAACGCAGAATAAAGATCGTGGAGAACTGCTTCGTGGATAATCAATCTGCCATTGAGCATAAAAGGTACTTGGATCAGTGCTAGTTTTAAAAATGTCATTAATTATCCAATTAACAGAAAGGGAGGCTTCCTTTGATTGGCTCTGAGCAACCTGCCTGCAAATTAGTTTTCTTATGTTAAAAACATGAGGCCCTGCTTTGACTGGTGTGGCTCAGTGGGTTGGGCATCACCTTGCAAACCAAAAGGTTGTCAGTTCAATTCCCGGTTTGGGGCACAGGCTTTGTGGCACAGGCTTCGTTGCAGGCCAGGTCCCCGGTCCGGAGCATGTGAGAAGCAACCAACCCATGATTCTCTTGCATATTGATGTTTCTCTCCCTCTCTTTCTCCCTCCCTTCCTTCCTCTCTCTCTAAAAATAAGTAAACAAAATCTTAAAAAGACAAACAAAAACCCCCATGGGGCCCTGGACCGGTTGCTCAGTCAGTTGCAGCATCATTCTGTACACCAGTAGGTTGTGGGTTTGATTCCTGGTCACGGCACATACCTAGTTTGTAGGTTCAATTCCTCGTCAGGGCACATACGGGATCAATGTTTCTCTCTCTGTTTTTCTCCCCCTTTCTCTCTCTCTCAAATCAGTGAACATATCCTTGGGTGAGAATTAAAAACAAAAATGGGGATACTATGTTGTCATCTTTTTTACACATGAAAAAGTTAGCAACAATCTTTTGTTTTTTTATTATTATTATTTTTTAATATTACTTTATTGTTGTTCGATTACAGTTGTCTGCATCCTCTCCCCTCCCCTCCCACCACCCCCTCCAAATCCACCTCCCTCCTCTTCTTCCACCCTCCCCCTTGGTTCTGTCCATGTGTCCTCTATAGTGGTTCCTGAAAACCCTTCTCCCATAGTCCCCCCCCACTCCCCTCTGGCTATTGTTAGATTGTTCTTAATTTCAATGTCTCTGGTTATGTAGCAACAATCTTTTAAAAAGCACTTGAATACTACTTCCAGATAGAATAGCTACTGCAAGTAATTCTAGATCATGGGTTATTAGTCTGAAATTACATGACAGTGTGGTTGAGAAAGAAAACCCAGCCTCTAGGGAACGGGGCAGGTCTTTCCCTGTGAAAGACAGCTACTGGTGAGCCCTCAGAAGTGAACATGGTCTGTGCAAAAGTCTTGGGTTCTTGTCTTTTGCTCTTTTCTGTAAACAACCAGTGAAGTTAGCAGTCATTAAAAAAAAAAAAGATGGTGAATGAGAAACTGGTAAGATTATGCATATCAGTTAGCATTGGATATTTTGTGTATTGTGGTATATGAATTACAGTTATGCAACATAGAAATTCAGGTCGAGAAAGTATTAGTTTTTAAGGATCCTGAGTGCCTTGGTGTTGTTGCTGGTCTGTTAATTTGAACACGTTGGTTTCAGGCATTTTAGTAATATTTTAGAAACTTAACTGGAGTTCCAGGCATTTGGAGTATGACAGAGCTATAAATAAAAATCATTCCTCGAAACTCACAAAACAATACCTTCCCTGTGAGGGCTCATATATTTGGGGGTGGTTAAAAATCTATTCCTTTTGAGAAAAGACTGTTGGGGGGATATTTATTGTGATGGGAAGAGGAAAAGAACACCGGCCTTAAGAGTCTGTTTGTGTTCCTGAGGCCTTGGGCCACGCTCCATCAGTTCCAGCAGCCGGTCGGAAGTGTTCTCTGGAACGTTGCTTGGAAGGAACTCCAGGAGTCAGGACTTCTTCATGCTTATGCTGGGAGAAATGCCCTACACTGCCAAACACAGAAGTCGTCCTGTATCAAGGTTTTGTAATAGAGGCTGAATAATTTAGTATGAGACTGAGTAGGTGTTCCAGCTGGGTCCTCAAGCTTTTATTCTGAAATGGATTTTTCTAGCTGGTTGTAAATAGCGTATATGTTTATAGCAAACAACTTTCAAGCAAATACCGGACTATATGATCTAGTAAGTGAAAGTCCCACATAATCCCAGCCTTCCAGAGGTGACTACAGACAGCCTCATGGGTATCACTTCAACATTTTCCCTGCATATTCACAAATCTCCCCCTCCCCAAGTTGTATGTCATAGGTATCTTTTCATATCTGTACATATAAATTTACTTACTTAAAAAATGACTGAATGATATTGTTGTGTTAATAGTGTTATAATTAACGCAGGGGCTAGCCAACTATGGCCTGCAGGCCCAGTCTTGCCCTGTCTTGCGCCGGCTGTGCTTCACTGGGACCCAGCCTGACACTTGTTTGCGATTTGCTGGTGGCTGCCTTAGCCCTGCAGTGGCTGAGTGGAGTCGCTGCAACAGACTGTGTGGCCTGCAAAGCTGAAAGCCGTCACTACATGGCCCTTTGCAGAAAAACGTTGCTGGCTTTTGATTTAACCAATCGCCTATTAGTTGGATGTGTAGGTTGTTTCTGATTTTGTACTATAAAAATAATGTAATGAATATGTTTGTAAATCCATCTTTGTGCATTCACTCACTATTTCCTTAGGGTGAATTCCAAGATGTAAGACTGCCAAGTGGTGCCTTGACTTTTATAGACCATTTGGGTTCTAGTTAATAAACTTCTATCCCGAAGGACGTCCTGTGACAACCAATTTTCAGTGGCATAGATTTTAGAATCGGGCAGACCTAAACTTACATGTTGGTTCCATGGTTACTAGCTGTGGGATTGCATGTGTTTATTGAGTGCAAGCAACAGAAATCAATTCTACTTAATTTAAGGAAAGGGATTTATTGGATATTGTGCAGTGAAAGGTTAGCCAGGCTGCTGAGGCCCTGCACACCCCAAAGGAAGGCCTGTTTTCAGGAGGACTGCTCTCGACCAGCTCCTGGGAGATAACCTCTGAGTCCTTGGGATACACTCTGCCCGAGAAGAGGGTTTTTGTATTCCTGGGGCTCGGGCCATGCTGTATCTGTTTGGCCAGGTAGTTAATGCCAACAATGTGACAATGTGACTTATGTGAATTGAGCACCAATTTTGTTCACCTGAGGCCTGGGGCCACACCGTATTATTTGACCTTGGCGGTGCTGTATGCCTGTGAGACTGACCCTCATAAAAACCCTGGACATCAAGGCTCCCCTTGGTGAGCTTCCCTGGTTGGCAGCGCTCCACCTTTGCTCTCGCAGTCACTGTGAGATAATGAGGTGCTGCTCTTGCAGGTCCACCGGGAAAGGACTTCTGGGAAGCTTGCTCCTGCTCCCTCCTGGACTCCACCCTATATTTTTTGTCTGCATCCTTCTGCTGTAATAAACCCCAAACATGAGTGTAACAGATTTTCTGAATTCTGTAAGTTCTAGCAAATCTTCCAGATTGAGGGTGGCCTTGCGGGCCCCTGTCCTAGACATACATACAGGGAGTAATAGCTCACACACACGGTGAGGTGGCCAGAGTGAGGCTGAGAATCAAGACAGAATCTGCACCAAGTGTGGTCCGCTGCACTTCCGGCTGGGCCAGGGCCACTGAAAAGATCAGGCTGTAATTCATCTGTGTTTTTGGCACCCTACTGAATAGTCAAAGTCCCAGGGAGTGCTACCTTAGGGCGTGTGCTGGTGGTGGGAGGAAGGATCTGAGGGATGTGAGCATGTAAGGCTCTGGGAACACAGCGCACACCTCTCTGCTGGCAGACATTCAGCACCTGTTATAGCCTGCTGTCCTGGGCACTGGGGCTGTGTTCCAGCACAAGAAGACATTCTTGCCCTCGGGGTGCTTACGTTCTGCAAAAGGTAACTCTTCACAAGGGTATTGATGTGCTCTTAGGAAGGAGTAATGGATGCTAAATAGCCACAAAATAAAAATAAGAATAGCAATTGTTTACTTCAGTGTTTAAGTTACTTGACTTTTCTAAGTCTCAGTTTCCTCATCTGCAAATGGGGATGATAATGGCTATCCAGACTATTGTACAGATTAGAGAAGACACTCAATAAATGGTGTTTGTTGTTGTGTCTAAGAGTGAGAATTCTAAATTCTGAAGTCAGCCCACCAGGGTTCCAATTCCAGCTACTTGTGAATGCTGGATCATATGCAAGTTACTTAACTGCTGTGAGTAGGACCGTCTTCATGTACGTGCAACCCATGCAAGGCCTTGCCCTTGGTTTAAGGCCGTGCTGCTGCTGCTCTGAAGTTATTAGTAACTTTTAAGTAAGGGCTCTGCATTTTAATCTTCACAGGGCCCTGAAAACTATTTAGCTGACCCTGTCTTTGAGTTTCTGTGTTCCCATGCAAAATGGAGGTAATGACATGCACTACATTATTTTTCAATGAGCTTATTTTTAATTCTCGGTTTAAAAATTTTTTTTTAGCCTTTTCCATCTGTCTCCTTTTGAACATAATATTATCACACTCTAGTCAGATGGGTCCATTTTATTTTTATGGAAAGAAGACACTTTTTATAGGAAGGTGAAATTTTAGTAAGTTCAGAGCACACAGTCTCATGCTTTGCAATGAATAATCAGACACTGAATGTTTCTACATCTTTCACAGGCTACTCAGGGTTTTTATATGAGGAAATTGTTGCATTTAAAACTGAAGATATAACAAAATGTGGAACAAGTCACACACTTGTATAACAGGAATTTGATGTAGAGTATGGTGTGAAAGCAAAGTTCAGTCCTGTCAAATGCCCTCTTATAACTAATTCTTGCAATTTAGGTTCCTGCAGTCTAGGGCAGAGAGAAATAGAGAACCATGTTGTACTATAATGGAGAAAGTAAATTTGAATGAAAGATTGAAAAGGAATAAACCATTTCTGAGTGTTTCAAGCATGATAGCATAGTTGTCTTTTTAAGTAAAGTACTTGTATTTAATTTTTAGCCATCAGCAGGTAGGAAGAGAAATGGAGAAAAGTGAAAATAGCTTAACATATTAACAGAGACCTATCGAGGTAATAAGGGGTCTGATGTAAGCATATGTTCATACCCTAGCAATTAGAAATTTTTATATTTGGATTTCTGTCTTTAACACTGGAAATTAAGTGTTGAGTGTGAAATCTAGTACCATTTGAAGTCTCAGCCAAATTTCTTGAAAAGCTTTGAGACATCTAAACATGCCAGTAAGGGGTGTGTAAGCGTGTGTGTGTGTGTGTGTGTGTGTGTGTGTGTGTGTGTGAGATGAAGGCAGAAAGTGCTCCAGACCACCTCATTTTGAGGTGAACACACACCTGAGGTTTGCTTCTCTCGGTGGCTCTGTGAAGGCCTGCATGCAAATGCTCAGGAATTTACAATTTGGCAAGCAGTGGCTGTTTAAATTGTGAGAGGAGCTGTATTCAAAACTTAGGAAAAAAGTTAAAAAGCTAATTTAAAAAATACCAGTGGAAGCATAGTTTATAAAAAAGTAAAAACATCTGAATTGGGTTAAAAATGAAACTAGTAAACTTTATTTAATTAGAAAGCTTTCCTCCTAACCTCCTGGCTGCGGGAGCAGAAGTGAAAGGGGAGAAGGAGGAGCGCCACAGCCACTAAGCCCTCTCTGCTTTGTGAGGGGTGGGCGGGGCTTGGGGGTGGGAGTGTGGAACTGGTGAGCCTTTTTCCAATGAAGTGCTTTTAATTTTGTAAATAATAGGATGTCTGCTCTGTTTTGTACCAAATTTAAGCTTATAACACTACCCCCACTTGAATTTTAACAAATAAGAAGAAAATGAGCAGTTGGCATGGGGGCCAGGGATGACGGTGTAAGAGGAACACGTGGTTTTAAAGATCACTGTTCGGGAGCTCACGGTTGTAAGCAGAAAGCCTCTCGGACAGCCTCAATGGTCAACGGTGTAATAATGCTCTTTATTACTTTCATTATCATAATTATTACAGTTAACTTTTGCCACTTTGTGCCACTTGGAAAAATCACTTTTGAAAATAGTTTTTCTTCAGTCCTCACCCCTCCTCTTGCCAGAGTGGCAAAAGGGAATTCCTGGTACTGAATCGTGAAGGGACTCAGAAGGATGCAGAAGTGGCTGGGGTGCAGGCCACATGCCGCGCAGGTCGCGGGGGCGGGGTGGGGGAAGGGGGTTAGTGAAGAGTAAGATGTATCCATGGTTTCATTTCCTGTAGTTGGGGAGTGGCTGCATTTCAATTTGGGGGTTTAGGGTTGAATCTGCAATTCTTCAGTCAAGCTGCTTATGGAACATGAGTTACAAATCTCTGGATGAGCATTTTTTTATACATATATCTTATATGTATAAAATATATGTATATATTTTTTCCTCAAGTTCCCCAGAGATAACATGGATCCATGGAGTTGGCTAAAGTGTTAGGAAGAAGTCCAGCTGGGTTCCACAGCATATCTGGGGACTTGGGCTGGTAGAATAGTCTAAATCAGTGATTTCCATCTTTTTTTATTTCACGGCACACACAGACTAATTACTAAAATTCTGCGGCACACCAAAACATGCAGTATAGTTTTTGCCGATCTGACCACAAAAAAATAGGTATAATTTTGATTCATTCACACCGGGTATCTATTGCTGTGTTGGCAGTTGTCATTTTTTAATTGGACAATCTAAGGGAAAGGAGGTCAGTGACCCTGACCACACAGTCAGTATTGCATTTTTCAAAAATTCTTGTGGTATACCGGTTGAAAATTGCTAGATTTAACAGCTTTTGTATTGGTTAAAAGTTCAAGAGAGGGATGAAGGGGTCGACAGTAGGAGTGAGAGGCCTTGGAAATACAACGTTGCTAAGATGTTCCTAAGGAAGAAAGTGCTGAAAACCTTACAATTGGCAACATTTTGGGGAAATCATAAACTTGAGGATGAATCCTAAAAATGTAATACTTCCCATGGTATGAAACATGGAACATTTTCAGGAGGGACTTTATATTTTCTATGTTAATGACGTATTGTTAGATGTAACTTTGGCTGCAATGTAATCAGGCAAATAGGGCGTCGCCATGCCATTTGGAGGCATAGTTCACTCCAGGTGCTTGTTAAGTTCTAGCCATGGTAGAATTTTTCGACCTAGTTTTGCTTTTGGACGAGCAGAGATGTCTTCTACTCAATGTTTCAAACTCAATGGTGTCGCATCTTTTCCTTCTAACTATTGTTCACTGATTGGTTCATACTAATATCCAGCCTTCCCTCCTTGCCTTGTCCCTGGCCTTGTTAAATTAGGTAACATTTGACTCTTGAAGGAGAAAGATGCAGGACATTCCGAGCAGACAAAAAGTACCAGCAAAGCCTTGATGAGTGGCTTAGTTAGTTGGAGCATTGTCCTATACACCAAAAGTTTGGGGGTTCGATTCCCAGTCAGGGTACATACGTAGTTTGCAGGTTTAATTCCTGATTGTGGCACTAATAAGAGGCAACCATTTGATATCTCTCTCTCTCACATTTATGTTTCTCTCTCTCTTTCCCTTCCTCTTTCTCTAAAATCAATAAACATTAAAAACAATTTTTTAAACACCAGCAAAGGCTAGCAGGTGGGAGGTTAGGCTAGAAAGAGAACATTGGAAGGTGGACCAAGAAGTAGATGGAAGTCCAATTCTAAGGATCATTAAAGGTAAGTGATCTGAGATTTTGAAAAGGGGGTCTGGTGGCAGAGCAGAAGCTACATTCAAGAGTACAGTAAGGTCAGAAACCAATGATGTGTCTCCTGATGAAAGAGGATTAGCAGACTCTGCCTGTGCAAGTCAGTAGAGAATAGAGTCGACAGGATGTGGTGCCAGATGGATGTGGTGGTAAAAGGAAAAGAATGAGTCAAGTGTGACCCAACATAGGAGGCTGGGAAGATGACCTTGTGGTCCATCACTGAACTGGGGAAGCTGGGAGCAGGACTGTGCGGGGCAGGCAAGGCGGAGGCTCAGGCTGGGTGTAGTAGTCTTTCAGGACTGATACGACATCACAAACTGGATGGCTTACCTAACAGGTACTCACATCTCAGAGTTCTGGAGGCGAGAAGTCCATGATCAAGGTGTCACATGGTGGTTTCCTTCCGACGGCCCTAGGCCTAGAAGAGGCCCCGCACCTGGCTTTGGGAAGTTTGTTGGCTTGTGGCAGCCTAACTCCAGTCTTCACATGGTGTTGTCCCTTGTGCATGTCTGCGTCCAAGTTTCCCCTTTTTATAAAACACCAGGCAGGTTGGATTAGAGGCCCACTCTACTCCAGTATAATCGCATCTTACTTAATTGTGTATGCGATGACCCTATTTCTAAATAGCATCACATTCTGAGGTACTGTGGGTTAGGACTCCAACACAGGAATTTTTAAGGGGCTTCAGTGCAACTCCCCACAGTGGGGTAGGTGACTCGATAGGAGTTAGCTTTGGATGAGGTACAGTTTAGGTTTGGGGGGCCTGATGTCAATAGGCTGATGGAGATGGGAGCAGGGCACATAGATGTAGTCATCATCTACATACAGGGAACACCGATGTACTGAAGAATTTTCCACAGAGTATTTTACAGCTACAGCAGTGGGAACATTTGCCTGGGGAAGAAGAGAAAGAAGAAGGACATAAGCTGATTGAGTACCTCTTGATGAGCGAGGCTTTCTGCCCAGCCCATAGCTTCTCACTTAATTCTCACATGGGCCCAGTGAGGGAACTTTTGAGGGAAAACTGAAGCCCCGGGCCCCACAACTGGAGGGTGATAAAACTGAAATTTGTACCCCAGTGTATTTGATTTCTCTAAAAGATGCTGCCTCCTCCTGGGGAGAAGAGTATAGGGCAAGAAAAGGTGGGAGGAAAGCGTGGAGGAATTTGAAAGGAATGGTTCAAGGGCAACAGTGGGAACCTGGGAAGGGGAAGAGAAAAACCGGAACTAGTAAAGAAAGCCACTGGAAATCCCAAATAGATTTTCAAGGAGCAGGGGAGAGCCCCAGCATGAGCTATTGTAGACAGGCTGAGGACCTAGAAGTGTCTCTTTGGTTTAGTACTCTCTCTGCTCTTCGAACGTCCAATTGATTAAGAAGTGAAATTATAACAAATTTTCGTCCACAGTGATTACAGGCAACAGATTCTCTATAAAATAAAAAAGAGAATTGCTGTCAATTTTATTCCAGGCTCCATGCAGTCAGTGTGCTGTTGGGGGAGAAACAGCAATTCTGATAAGTTGCCTCATCCACATACATACATTTACCTAGTGATGGCTCTGGAGGCCAATTTTATTCCTAAATTCTGGGCATCAGGACCTGGCACCAAGGTTGGGGTACACACTTTCCCTGTGCCCATGTATGTGTTGCTGTTTCGGCTGCTAAAAATGCTTTAATTTGTAGAAGCAGGGTATACAGGCTGGTGGGGAAATCTAACGAGGACATTTTAAAGGCCACACTACAGTGTTTTTGGACATGAAAAGCTGTTAGGTGATAAAGAAGCGCTTACTGGCTTGTTGCCCATACCTGCTTTATAGTCACTTCAAAGAAGAAAATTTTTATTAAAAACAAAGCAGTTAAAATGTCAAGGTGCCCATTCTCTTTTTTTTTTCAGGCTCTCCTTTTTACATGACAAAATAAGTGGATTGAGTGAAGCATAAACTGCTGCGAAATAAAAGCTTTTCTTGGCATTCCTTGGAGAAATCAAATCCAAGACCAGCGGTGAAAGGTGATTGTACTATACCCACTACACAGACTATTTCTTCTAATTATCAGCATGAATGTAATTACTTACAAGCATCTCAGGCTCCTGTGATCATGTCCCTCAGAGCATTTCATCTGCAATGATTTTTCTTGATAAAAAGCCAGTTGGAAGCATTTGTTGCATAACATCGCTCAACCAGAAAGGAAAATACGCACTTCTCGGAAGGAAGATTTGTGTGCTTTCTTCTCAATGGTACTTATATCCTGCCAGAATTTGATTAGGAGCTGTCTTGGCACAAAGATCGCTAATGACAGAGTCAAATAACTACATAGATTAAACAATTTCTTGGAAAAAATACAATGTAGTATGACATTCCTTTTCCAAGAATATTGAAATTCAGAATTGGAGCCACTTAAGGTGAATTGTTAAATCCTCTGACTTCTGAGGACAGAGCGTGTGAGAAAGAGTGGGTTCCTGAGCGGGTCTGCAGATTCTTACGTGAGATAGTTTTAAAGGGAGAAATTTCTGGGCTGGGAGTGAGACTACAGTGTGAATTCATGATAGATTAGGATTTGTAAAGCTGTAGAGAACATTAGTTTACCTACCGCCCCTCCTGCTTCTTCGCAGCCTGTTGGTGTGAGGGTCACAGCCAGTTACCAGGCCTCAAACTCCTTTCCAGCATTCTTTCCACTGTCACTTCTTTCTCTGGGATTAAAACCAAACGAACACACAATTTCATTTATTTGGCATTGTTAAGAAACATGTCGTGAATGTTTTATATGTTGGCTTTCTACATAATTAAAATTGACCCCTTAATCCTCACTTAAAAATTTTTAATGGACTTGGTCATCTTAAAAAGTATGCTGAGCACAATTTAGCTTTTTCCATTGAAATAGTGTCATAATTATGAGCATTACAGTAGTTCCCTCTTATCTGTGGAGGGTCCATTCCAAGAGCCCCGGTGGCTGAAGCTGCAGATAGTATAGACTAGGTTTTTTTCCTATATGTACACACCTGTAATAACATTTCATTCATAACTTAGGCGAATAACAGCTAAATCATAACATTCATCTCTTAGTAAGAGATTAATGACAACTCATAATAAAATAGAACATAACTCTTATAATATAATAAGAGTTATGTGAGTGCGGTCTCTGTCTCCCTGATACCTTGATAACCAAGGCTTCCGGGCAGGTAGCACACACAGCACAGGTGCACAGGACAAAGGGACGATTCTGGGTGGGATGGAGCGGGGCTGCGCGGGATTTCACCATGCTACTCAAAACAGTGTGCAATTTAAAACTTATGAAGTGCTTGTTTCTGGAATTTTCCGGGTAATATTTTTTGGACTGAGGTAGACCGTGGGTAACTGAAACAGTAGACGAGGGAGAACTACAGTAACTGTTTTCCCATGCCGAATCGAATCCACAGTTGCCTTCTGGAGTGACTGAGGTGAAAGGACTGTTGCTACGTGGTGGCTATTCAGTTGCTCCTGCTGCCCCTTTTGTCTCTTACCTTTCACCATCTAGTGGCCATTTTTTCCTTCATTTGCCAGCGTGTTCTCCGAGGCTGTCGATGCTCCCTCTAGCTGAGGGGAGTGGAAGCCTCTCTTGAGAATAAAATGCAAGATGTTGCGATGACTGCAGTTAAAGATTTTAGCTTTCTTTTTGCTTGAAATCTGAGTCCAGTGAAGTGAACTACCATTCATAATCTTTATAACCTTGTTCGTTCATTGGAGATGTTATTTGGGGACTTAAGAAAATTAATTTGACATTTTTACCATGTGGGACTCTGGCCAATGGCTTCTCATATCAGAGACCAGGGTCATCTCTCCTACCCTTGGATTTGGGAATATTAAAAGCTCACACTTTTTCTGGTGTTTTTGGTAACAAATAGGCTTTATTCTCGCTTTCCTATTCCAGAATGTTTCTTTTTTAACTTGGATTTTTAGGTATGCATCTCTGTCCTTTCTTGAGTAATTTTCCAAATCAAAATGTGATAAGCCACTGGCAGCACTTTCATGTCCTCAGTCACCGAGAACTGGAGCACCCGCCTCGCAGGCCCCATTTCGGCTGCAGCTGGGTCGATCCAGGCTGGTCTCTCTTCTCCCTCACTTGCGCCTGTGTGTAAATGTGTGCATGTGTACACGTGTATACACATGCACGTATTCTACACAGGAATTTAGGCTGATACCACCTAATGACATCATCCACAGTAACGTCAACCTCCACATTATTGAGTCGGCCAAGCCTCTGAGTTCAGTGCATCATCTGGAGGCCTTGCTCCCAACCCTGTTGTCTGACTGTCAGGACTGTGGCTGGTGGCACTTCTCTCTGCCATCCCAATACTAACCTCCCCCCGAACTGCGCCCTCCCCACTTATTTTTGCTTACTCACACTGAGCCTATCTTGGAGGGTATGTCTGTGATAGAAATGACATGGGCTTTGGAGTTCTGTGTATACGGCTTAAATTCTTTCCAGCCTGTAGTCTTGGGTCTCTACATGTGTTGTGTGGAGATAATAACGCCTACAGTAGACAGTTGCTGAGACGGTTAGATGAGATAGCAAATGTAAAGCACTTTGCATGTAGCAGATGATTAGCTAAGGATGATTCATTACTTTCCGGACATTTGAGCCACTCACAAGGTTAGTTACACCTTGGGTTTTACCTGTCACTCAGATTTGCTCTGCCACTAAGGCCTTGAATCTGGAGTTCCTCTCTAGAGCCATCCCATGCCATGGGAAGGCAGGATGGCATGGGGTGCTGGGATCACAGCATCAGGGGGAGAGGAGGGTGGCCAAGATTCGAAGCCACTGACAGCTATGCCCTGCATCTCACCTTGGTGTGAAATTAAGGGATTGGTTTAGACAACCTCTAAAGCCTGCCTAGCTCCAGTTCCTCCAGGGTTGTAATATTCTATTCTTCTGTTGCTCTTCATTCCCAATGGAGTCCCTTCATTGCCATCACCATGACCTTCAGTTCCTCTGTATCTTTGCAGCTCACTAGCTCTCCTTGGTAAGTCTTGTCTTCCGTAAATCTTTTGCTTAAGTCTTATCGCCTATATTTTTCTACCATAAATCCTATGTTCTCACCTGACGGAGTCATCTACCATTTCCTGGTTTGTTGTTGTTTTTAGCAGGCTTTTCTTTCTAATCTAGTGTGTTACTTACTTGTTTTATTTTTTTTATCTACCTCACTTACTGGGATATAAACTTTTAAAGGCATAAACTTTTGTTTGTTGCCTTATCCTTGAACTTAGTGTTTGACCATAGAAGGTATACAATATATATTTGCTGAATTAATTCTCTGCCTTCTGTTTATGCTTCTGTATGTGTGTGGTCCTTAGGGTCACCCCAGTCTCTGATTGATTGTGACGTGGGAGGAAGTAAATCAGAAACTTGATAGCATTGTCTTCGGGACTAGGATTTGATTCTCTCGCCTCTGCACCCCTGCCTTGGTGGTGACCTGCCTACCAGAGAGTACTCTGTAGCTATTGGTGCTGGTCAGTGTGTGTGCCCCCGGGACGGTAGGTGTGAACCTGCGGGCCACCTTGTTGGGACGCGGTCTTACCAAGATACCGCTTGTGTTTCCTCCCATCGGGCTTGTTGCTGAGCTGCTTCAGGCACTAACGTACTCCTGTTATAACATTCAAGTCTCCTCAGGGCAGACCAGCGGGCTGCAGTGTTGGAAGGGCTAGAGGAGTGGGGTCAGGAGGCAAGGGCCTGGTTCCAGCTGCATGTCTGACACAACTTCAGGCAGATGAATGACTTCGAAAATCCTTTTTAAAGTTTATAATGTGCAGATGGAGTAACAGAGAAGTCTGACAGCGGTTTTTTTCTCCCTAAAAGGTTTCAATATGATTGGAAAGATAAGACACCCGTGAAACCTTTCATTTTATTTCCAAAATAGGTCTCAAATATGCTCACTTCTTTCCATCTCCACAATCCGACCCCAGTTCTCTGCATCTCCACACTGAGCCTGAGTTCTAGGTATCATCCCCTCTTGCCTGGGCTACCACAGCTTTCTACCTGTTCCCACCATTTCCAGTCTCGTCCCTTCTGACCTAATCTATCACGGAAGAATCAGCTTTTAGAAGTCTAAAGCAGATCATGCTGTTCTCCTACTTGGAGCTGCACTTTGAATTCAGCCAGACACCTCACCTTGACTTATTTGGACCTGCTTTGTCCTGCCTTGCCCACCTCTCCTTTCTCATCTCATGATCTTCTCCCCTTCCCAGCTGTGATGCTGTCGTAAAAACTCACCCCTCAAACCTGTGACGTCGTTCCTACTTTTGCCTGGAATTCTCTGCTTCCCCACCATCTACCAGGCTCTCGTCTTCACAGGGCTGGCTCCTTCTTTGTCTCAGCTGAGAAGGAATCTCTGTAGAGGACTTATCTGAATCAAATTCCTTGGCCATTCCACTGCAGGGCATTATCTATTTCCTGCACAGCCCTTGCAAAGATTTCCTGAATCCTCTTTGATGTTCTATCCTGTAATCTTAATTACCTGCCTAGCATAGTGCCTGATATACATAGGAGCCTTCAGTAAATATTTTAACACTAAACAAATAATGACTAGCAGCTGAGCAAAATGCTCTCTGGGATGGCACCATATCTCTGTATAAGCTGGGAAATCAGTGCAGACTTGTATTAATTGTACTTACGGCAACCGTGTTCTGTGCTGGATGTTTTCAGGGTACTTTTACAGAATTAAAACTATTAGATAGATACCTTAAAATTATTCAAAATCCTAAAATCAGTTTAAGTTGTATATATATTTATTTTTAAAGATTTTATTTATTTATTTTTAAGATTTTATTTAATTTTACAGAGAGGGGGAGGGAGAGAGAAAGAGAGGGAGAGAAACATCAATGTGTGGTTGCCCCTCACATGCCCCATCCTGGGGACTTGGCCTGCAACCCAGGCATGTGCCCTGACTGGGAATTGAACTGGTGACCCTTTGGTTCTCAGTCTGGCGCTCAGTCCACTGAAGTACACCAGCCAGGGCTATTTATTTATTTTCAGAGAGAGGGGAGAGGATGGAGAAAGAGAGAGAGAGAAACATCTGATGTGTGAGAGATACATCGATCGGTTGCCTCTCACATGCCCCCAGTGCAGGGCCTGGCTCACAACCCAGGCATGTGCCCTGGCTGGGAATTGAACCGGTGACCTTTTGGTTCACAGGCCAGCACTCAGTCCGTTGAGCCACACCCACCAGGGCTTAGGTCGTATATTCTGCCAAACTGGATCTATTTGGATTTTTCAGGCAGGTGGTATATATCAAGAGTTCATATTTATAATGTGTATCACTCTTGCTTCATTTAAAATCAGCTTTGAAATTGTGGTCACTTTGTCCTGAGAAACATGTTTTAAAAAAACAGTTGGACTTCAGGGAGATGACGCCCCCTTCCTCCGGGCCCTGCACAGAGCCACTCTGTTGAATCCCTCTCAGACACCCTGAGGGTCGAGGGTGGCTCCGTTATAAACCCTTCTCTGGGAAGCATTGGATGGCAGCAGTCTTGCTGGGTGGTTCCAAGCAGCAGCTTTGTTGTGTCAACTAACAAAAAGGGAGTTATTCAAAAGCGTGTAGCGTGGACTGCGGAGCAGAATACCTGCCTTCTGCGGTCACGTTGTCTCGGAGCGCAGGGCGCATTTGCGAACAAGCAGCTGCCTCTCTTTCAGTTTAGTTTGACCTGATATTGAGGCATCATCTTTACTGGATTCAGTGGCCTGCTTGGTGGTATCAGAACGTGGGCTCCATGCCTGTTGGCAGCTCTGGTTGTCTGGGTGCCTTTCAGCTTTTATCCCTTTGATTGCAGAGCAGTTTTGCGATATTGATAAATTACAGGTGTGGCGCTCGGAGGGCGGATGGGGGCCGCTCAGAGCGGATGGCGGTGCCCCTGGGTATGACGCTCGCTTGGATTCATCCACTAGACGATCCTATGTAGTGGAAGGTGTTTATGGGATTAGTTATTAATCACAAAACAGGATGGGAGATGGTTGTTAATTATAACACTGGCTGAACACATAAAATGATCATAATAAATGATATCATCCTTATAGAATCCTTCATGTGAAATCAGTCCTGCCAGACAAATAGTTCTTTATATAACATAGAATCTTAAAAAAAAAAAGGACCCTAAAAAACTAGCAACCACCCAATAAGCAAAATGTGTGCATAGAAGCTAATAAAAATTAGGACCTTAAAAAAAAACAACTGCAAGCTATGTTTTCTGTAATTATACCAAACTCTAGAGTTTTAACCATGTAATAGTCATTTTTTCATGCTTTTGCCATTACTGTCCTTTTGATTGACTTAACTATGTCTAACTTGAACAGACAATGTTAAGTGGGCAAACAGATGCGATTAAATAGCCCGTAATTATGTTTTTAGTCAACTGCTACCATCACAGACTCCTCCTGCTACTCGGACCAGGAAAAAAGTGACCTGATTCTACCAACTGCTTTGCCAGACCCTGATGCAGAATAGATGGCCTTATTAAGCAATCAAAAAATCAGCCATTGCTGAGGAATGGTAATCAACCGTGTTTATACAGCTCACACACTGGCCCCACAATACACAATCAGGACCATGAATTCTGCTAATTGGGTACCTTCTGTGTCCAGAGGTGCCAGCAAAGGGAAACAAAAGGGACTTGAAAATTAGTGTTTGTAGCAATTAGTTTCTGTCTAAAGGCTTAACCCAGTTCAGGGAAACCATGATTCGAGCAGGGATTATTATAGCAGCACTGGTATTTAAATGTCTTCTTTTATTATTTGAGGTAGGATTTAGCTTGGCAAAAGTAGTGTAGATTTGTCTTCCCTTCCTTTTTTCCTTTTATTCACCTAAAATGATTTTTGTTTTGAAGTTTTCAAAAAATCAAAACCATTAGCCATTTGCTGCTTTAAATTTTCTGGCATTCAGGGGTTTTTTTGTTTTTTAAACCTATGATCTTGCTCAAGACCGGTTGAAAAGACGGTTAAATACATGTATTGTGCAGGAGCTCTGCTCAGGGAAATAATGCAGCTGGGCTCGTTGTGCCATTATTTCTCTCAGGACAATCCACGGTTCAGTGGGGACGCAGGGCATAATTCTTGGTGGAGGGAAAAGGGAAAGCAAGAGTTTTATTTATAAATATATGCACAAATCACATTCTAAGTAATAGCACTAAAATAGTTCAGGAGGAGAATGTACATTCTCTTTGTGTATTTTATCTGAGTAACCTAGCAAGACATTTCCAAATGGGCCCCATTCAAAAGCCCAATGTGGTTTATAAAATTCATCACAAAAAGCCTCTTGCCCTTTTCTTTGCTTCTAGTCTTTAGCATTTCCGATGTAATAATCAGATAGCCAGGTCTCTGTGCTTTGTCGGTGTCATTCCAGTCTCCCCGCTGCAGACGCTCACAGGGCAGATTCACAGTAGCACAATTCGAAGGACTTCTTCACCTCCCATAGAAGGCGTCAGCTGTGGGCCTCGCTTTCCTGAAGCCTCCCATGAGGTCACAGGAGGATCGTCACAACAACGACAATAAACAGGCTAGGGGAGGACAGGCAAAACCTTGTGACTCAGAAGAAGACCAAAGACCTTGAGGTGCCATTTTCTGGGATTGGAAGGCTACATGAGTAAAATGACAATTTGTCTTTGAAATTTATTAATAATTTGCTGTCTTTAATTACCTAAATGATGGTTAATCAATGTGTCAGTAAGTATAGCAAATTTTTTAATTATTAATACCAAATTTGACATTATTAAGACAGAAATTTTAGAGAGAATATTGGTACTTTGAAGACAACCAGAATAATAAGTATGATAGTTTTAGAGGCACTATAACAGCATTTTACTCCTGACTGATTACATTGCATATTGATATTAGTGAGCATCAGTGTGTAGTGCAATCAGTCAGGAGAAAATAAGTGAAATGTGAACTAATGAGAGCTAATTGTATCATATGATAGCAAGGACACAGAATTCTATCAATTAAATTAGTTTGAGATGAAACAAATATGAATATAATAATGTTTATAATAATGAGACAATTAGAGCTAATGAAATACATGTTAATAAAGATCAGGATTCCCAAGCACATTTCTTCTTCTGATCCCTTCAAACTTTGGGCTGTTGTAGTCACTTGAATATTTTCCGCCATCAGTCCTATGTGTAGGAGACATAGGGATGAAGAATATAAAGCTTCACCGTCTCCACGTTCTTGATCTCATGCTTTCAGAAGGCTCCTCGCAGTCTGCTGCGCCTCTGACGAAAGAACCATGTCTCGTCCCATAGAACGTTTACTGTCATGTGCTGTCTTTCCTTGACCTGGGATAGACAATCGGCACTTCTTGGTGTGAACGTTGATTTTTTTCTTCTCCACACATTGGAGAACTGACTACTCAGGCCTAGTGCTGCCCTAATGTGTAACTCAATTGGATTCTGCTTACTAGTCACTTCCTTGGTGTCCTTACGCTTCCACATTCATTCCACTTAATTCCTTGATAAAAAGATTTACAACCGGGATGCCAATTTCTGAGATATCTGGTTAGGAGTGTACTCTCCAGAAGGAATTATTCCCATCATCTCTCTCAGGAGATGGTTTTGGACACCCAGCTTCAGCTGGGTAAGTTATTGCCATTGATGAAATGATTGGATCCATATTCTGTACGGCAATTTAAATTTGAGCTCATACTCAATGTTGCCGAGCACCTAATAGGGCAGGTGGGTATGGCTATCAGGGAAGACGATGCAACAGTATATTTCTGATCAGTTTAGAAACTCATTCATTTAGCTAAAAAGACCATCTCCCAAGGAGTGACGCATTTATACAAAGTATGGATTAAGAAAAAAATGTTTCTGGGGTGTATGTCTATTATATTGTATTTTGAACATTGCATTGGCAATTGATGGGAAAACTGAAAAATTTTAGTAATTTCCTCTTGATTGTGTTTACTTGGATTTTGCTCTGGTTGGTGTGTTTATATTTGTCCTCAATTTAGACGAAGGTTAGTTAGTGTTGGTGAATAGTATTTGACCATTGAAGGTGGTGAACTTTGTGCTGTGAAAGTTTCAACCAACTTCCTCATTTGGCCACTGTGTTTTATCATGTATATTACCAGTGTTTTTGCTTTTGCTTTTGTATTACATTAAAAAGACATCAGAATGAGATGTGAGTTAATGTTTCATTTGTAAAAGGTTATGGATTACGCTCAGCTGGTTTCTCAGGCTGACACAGTGCTCAGCATTAGAAGAATGAAAACAAACATGAATTGAAAATGTCACTAACCTTTATTGGGCCCTGAGAATCCCAGAGCCTGCGTGACGGGAGGCTTTCCTGTTTTCAACAGTATAAAGAAGATTGAAACAAAACAGCTCAGATCTTAGCTATTTACATCTTTTAATGAATGCTCTTCACGTTTGGGTTCCTTTGTCGCTCTCCCAGTTTTCAAGGGTTTAGCTGTGAACAGCGCGGATGGTATCACATACTCTCATAGACCATGGAGCGGACATCTGTCTAGGAGGCTTCTTCCTCCAAATTCTGGTCAGCAGAAAGGGCATATATACAGCTGTGCATGTATAAGACAGCCAGTTATCCGTTTTCCATGTCCGCCAGCACTGAGTTGGAAACTATTTTCAGATATACTATAAGTAAAGCTGTGTGTTTATGTGGGTGTGCAGTGAAGAGATATTGAGGATGGGATCTAATACCTTACAAGTGACGGCCCATCCCGTTTGAATCTAATAGCGCTGTCTTTAAAAGTCTTTTGTGCTTGGTAAACAAGTTTGTTCACACCCTATGTTCCAGAACCTTATCAGACTAGAGGAAAGTGAAACTAACTTCAACAGACTGTTTATATGGACTGCAGAGTGTCTAGAGATTAAACTGTGATTGATACAGGAGATAAGACATCTGACCAGCAATACATGTTTTGAGCTTTAAGTTTCTATTACAGTTTGACTGTCTTTGCTTCCTTACAGTGATTTGTGCTTTGTTGTTCTCGACCTAATTATGAATAACCCTGCGGCATCTGAAGCATGTTAGTCCATTTCTTTCCCCCTTAATTTCTCTCCCTGATCTGGCACACCTTGTGACAAATTGTGCCATCCTTTTCACTGATTTGATGGGTAATTTGAGAAAATAATCTATGAAGATCACCAGGGAAAACTCAAAACAAAACATATTTCTCAGCTGAACCATAAATATGTTCTGAGGAATTTTAGACTTTTACAAATGCATTTACTTGTTCTTGAATTAAAATGAGTTCTACAGACCCACATTTAGTCTCACATTATCTTAAATCCTAATATTTCATGGTGCAAGTCTGGCCCATAATATGGATTTAGTAACATTCTCTGGCAGAGCATAATCATTTGGGAAACATGAACCCATGACCTTTTATTCCTATTTTAACTAATTATGTACTGTTCTTTTGAATACAGAAATTGTTTCGCATTTTACAAGAAGATCAAAGTAATCTTTTGGCCAGAAAGTGTTTCACCTAAAAATATGGAGCATTTTCTATTTTTATTTTAAAACAGCCATAGTAAAATTATATCTAATTACTAATAACATGATAAAGCAAAACTTATGCTCAAAGAATAACCTTTAAGACCAACTTTATTTTTAAGCATAAAGTTAGGAAGTTACTTGGTGTAAAGAAAGTTACTATTCATGGCATTTTAAAAAAAATTTAAAGGTGACAATTTTATTATTGCTGCAATTTAAGATTTACTCATGTATATAATATTCTTTTATTCCACAATGAAGTGGGCTTTTTAAACTTAAAATTATGTTTCCTACTTGGAACATGCATAGTTTTTTGAGGTAAAGCAAATCACTCAGGTTTCAGTTTGGAGGATTGTGGGTCAGGAACTGGGCTCCAATTTTAACCTTGAACTTGATGATTTATGTAACTTCGAAAGTCACATAAACTCTCTTTATTCAAAATTCTTTTATATTGGGTTATTTGTTGCCCCCCTATATCAGTCATATTACCAGTACCTAATTCTGAGTTATGAAGTTAATATAAAAGAGAAGTTGGGGCAAATGATAATTTACATGTGGAATATTATGAACCACTTTACAGAAGATTCCATAGCAGTTAAAAGAGTGTGTGTGTGTGTGTGTGTGTGTGTGTGTGAAGATAAACCCAGGTAGTTTTAAAAGGAATTCAATGTGGGCCTGTTCTTGTAAAATTTCAGTTAAATTATATATTATTTTGAATATAAGACACTTATATTTAGGTTCATTTCATTTGGAATGGTAGAAGGAGATTTCCGGGCTTGATTTACGCAGGGCTAGGCAAAGCCAGGGTTTTGTGAGGAGGAGAGCCCATCAATGAAAGGACACACGTGTGAAGAATCTTAACTTTTTAAGATATTTAACCTGGGCTCAGCAAACCGCGCGGACGCTCCTGGCCATGCTCGGTGCTGTGTCTCTACCGCTGACATCCAGGTTAGTCCGCGGTGACACGCACGTGCAGGGGGACCTCAGAAGCCGGGAAATGATTCACAGCACGGTAGCAGGAGATGGCCCCCTGCGCCCTGAAGATTCCGGCTGTGTATCCTGCGCCTGATGAACGGGCCCCACTTGAGTGGGGCTCAAGTATAGCACCACCCACAGGCAACAATTGGCTCACTCTCTAGGACCTGAAGGCTGAATAGAAGAGTCTGGGACCTGCACCTGATGTAGGGGCCCCCCGAGGTCGTCAGCCACAGGAAATGTGTTCACTCTTTGGGACCTGAAGGCTGAACCAAGGAGTCTGGTTCTCTTTGGGGTCCTCCCCCAGAATCACAGCGCATATCCTCAACCACACTGTACTCTTTGACCAGGCCCTGTGCTGAGTGCTTTGTCAATCAACAGCATCCCATTTGTTTCTGTCGTGGGAGTGGTCATTAGCATCATGCATTTCACAGAGGAGGACACCGAGTCCCAGAAATGTGAGGAGAATGGCTCTTGTCCCAGGACTGGCCAGCAATGGAGCTGGGATTCCAGCAATGGGTGTCTGACTTCCCAGCTCAGCCCAAAGCTCTGCTGAGTCCCCGGATCCAGTCACTGCTGGGCCGGACACTCCCTCAACCCTGATCGTGATGATGGCCAGTTCTTCTTGGCCTTGAAGAATATTGGCATCTTGCTGGCCCCATGGTTTGGGGGTTCCAGCTGACGGGACAGGTGGTAGCTATGGCACAGGGGGGCATCTGAGAGCTACCAGGAGCCACACCTTAGGTGTCCTTCCCAGCACCTGTCTGCAGTTAGAATCCTGTGCTCCAGGGGTCACCATGCAACAAGGTCTAGGACTGACCAGAGAGAGACCCCTGTCCGTAGGCTCCCTGGAACTGCGCATTAGAGAGAGGCAGCCCTGCCCTCACCTGGCTCCTCCTACCTCACTTCTCATCCTCACGGAGCGGCCCTGGAACCAAGCTCCAAATTGCTCCACGAGTTCCGTGTTGTGTTGATGTGCAGCCCCTCCCTAATTACTTTGATTTTCTGAAACAGAGGGAAGGACAAGACGCAGTCAGGGCCTGGGTAGGGAACACCTCTACCAATGGGGGCCTTGGTGTGGGCACTGCTCACACAGAAACACTTCTCTCCAATTCTATCCAGGCCCTGCCTGTTTTCAGTTAGGTACAAACAGCAACTGCTCCAGGAAGTTGTCCTTGATCCCACCTGCCAATTCCACGGATTTCCATCGCTTTATGTATCAAAATGTCTCATTAATGTAAGACCTACAGGATGGGGTCAGATGGTCCTGCCAAGGGGTCTCTCTGACTTCCGCAGCCTTTCCTCCAGGAGTGAGGCCACTGCTGTTCATCTCGCTGTGGTTTGGGAAGAAAGAACACCCCCCCCACCCCCCAGCCTTTAGAGAGGTAAGTGCCAGCTGATGGGCCAGCATGGCGCCAGAGGCCTGCTAGTTCTCCAGCTCCTCACCCCCCTAGAATAATCCAGCCAAGCCACTACATCCCGCGACCAGGGTTTCTTGTCTCCAAATTGCCTCCACCTGCTCATAGACTCCCCACACCCTCTTCCTCTCAATCAGAACAAGATAGACTGGGAATTTTCAGAGAACTCTAAGTGAGAAACTAACCACATTCTTAGCAGTCCCCCCCTCCCACCCCTTTCTCTTTCTTTCCAGATCTGCCGCCTCCATGTTACCTCCTAGGATATAGGAGGCAAGCTCACTGCTCAGACACTGGTCAGTGGTACACAGCTTCTTCAATTTTGGGGGGGCTCTTCCTGAGGGAGAGAAAGAGGAAAGGAGAAATTTAGGATTATTGTGAAGGTGTGTGAGAGCAAATCACTTTTATTTAAGTAGCCAGAAGATTCAAACGGCCTGGATGATGGTTTTCTCTGCTTCCTCTGAACCCTGAGGTCGTGTGGGGCTGGGGACAGAGCCCTCATGTTGTCACCTGGGGCCTCCATTCCCATTTCTACTCAGCAGATCTGTTTTGACCAGTGTTGTTTAGATTGGACAGAGTTGTTCTGCTGCAAAGGAAACACTGGAAGGTCTCCAATTTGGCTCAACCCAGGGTCTGACATTTCATTAAACTGGTTCCTAAAGCAGAACTACTGACCTGAAGTCCCAGGGAGAATCAGAGACCCCACCGACAGGTCAGGCCACGTCCCCGGGTTGTGCTGCCCCAGCCCCGGAGGCTCCCGCTTACTGAGTGAGCACCGCCAGCCGCTTGGGATCCTGGTGCATCCTGGTGCTCTGATGAAGAGGACCTCCCCACCAGGATACTTGTTCCTACGGCTCCCTCAGATGGTGATTTGAGGTGCTCTGTAGAGCGGATATGATGGCGGGAAGAGAAATTCCTGAGGACCCCGCGAGCCTGGGGAAGGAATGAAATAGCTGAGAAGAGAATGAACCTAGGACTATGGCTTGGAGGAAGAAGATTGGAAGATAGTGAAGGGATCACTAAAGCTTACGGGGGTTTTATTTTGTGGAGACAAAAATGTTCTAAAATTGTGGTGCTGATTACACTCATCTGATACATGAAAACCCACTGAATTGTTCTCCTTAAGGGATGCGTTTTATGGTAGTGTATTCCATCTCAATAAAGCTTCAAATAAGAAAGAAAATCATTTAAAACTTTAATTTTCCAAGTGTGGTCATGAGGAGGCACATAGCTTATTTTCTTTAGTGTTAATATTTGTAACATTATTATTATGCTAAAAACCTTGATTCTGTTTCAGATAAAACATTTACTTGTGACAGGTAAGATAAAGCTCATTGGGTCTTATCAGTAGCAGTGCCATTTCCCCTCAATCTCTCCCTAGAGAAGCTTAGTTCCCCACTGAAGTGGTCTCTGGATGCAAGAAGTTTGACAACTGTTGATTTGTGTATGTATCTATCTTACTTAAGATTAAAAAAAAATCTTTTTTTCTCCCACTAGAATGTAAATTCTTTGAGAATTTTGTCTGCGTTTTCCTTCAGTGCTGTGTCCTCAGTGCCTAGAACAGTACCAGGTACCCAGTGGACAGTGAAAAATTATTTGTTGAATGGGTGAATATCCAAAGTTGAAGCTAGAGACTCCCTTTATTTCATCCAGAGACTGAGATTTTTGTTTTAGAGTAGTTCTTTTGTCAAATCGATGCCCAGTGTCAATGTCCCCCCGGGTGTCACTGTGCTCCCATCATTGGGACAAATCGTTGCCTAAAAAGATGTTAAAATGGAAAAGTAGATTATACCACAGTTTTCAAGTATAAGTTTGTGCAGTGATAAACAATTTTGAAATTTTTTTATTGCTCACATCTTTAGGATAGCTATTATACAAAAAAAGAAAAAACAAAACAAAACAAAATAATAACTGTTGGCAAGAATGGGGAGAAATTGAAATCTTTGTGCATTGTTGATGGGAATATAAACCAGTGCAGCCATTGTGAAAAACAGTATGGTGGCTCCTTAAACAATTAAACGTAGAATTACCATATGATCCATCAATTCCACTTCTGGGTATATTCCTGAAAGAATTTAAAGCAGGGACTCAAACAGTTCTTTGTAAATACATCTTCATGGCAGCATTACTTGCAAGAGCCAAAAGATGGATGCCACTCAAGTTTCCATTGATGGATGAATGGACAAACAAAGTGTGGTGTATACACACAATGGAATATTATTTAGCCTTAAAAAGAGAAGAAAATTACGACACATGCTACAACATGGATGAATGTAGAAGATACTATACTAAGTGAAATAAACTAGTCACAAAAGGACAAATATGGTATGATTCTCTCATATGAGGGACCTAAGGTAGTCAAATTCATAGAGACAGGAAGTAGAATGGTGAGTTTCGGGTGCTGGGGAATTGTAGTCTCATTGGTACAGAGTCAGCTCGGGAAGATGAAGTCCGGAGGTGGAAGATGGCAGTAGCTGCACAGCAGTGTGACTGCACTTCATGCCACTGAATTGTGCACTTAAACATGGTTAAAATGATGCAATTTATGTTGTGTATATTCTCTCACAAAAATCTTGTTTCATGGTCAAGGTTGCCAATGACCTTCATTTTGTCAAATTCTGTGATCAGTTCTTAGTTTTCACTGTACCGGGCCCCTTAGCATCCTTGGACCGATAATCTTGACCATTTCTTGAAATACGCTCTTCTTGGCCTTCTAGCGAATCACGATGTCTTGGCCTGTTGTTTTGTTCCTTCCTGGTCTCACTGCCTGCTCCTTCCCAGTCCCCATAGCTGTGTCCTCCTCATCATTAACGGGATCAGTTAATACCAAATGTTTGAGTGGTATCTTTCCTCTCTGTATCTAAATCATGATTTCTTCCTGTCTCATAACTTTAAATGTCATTTATATGCAGATGACCTAAATTTCTATTGTCCACCCCTGCGTTTCTTCGGACATCCAGACTCATGTAGATATTTTTAAGTGACATCTTTGTTTAGATGTCTAATAGGCATTCCACATTTAACATCTAAACAAAGCTTGATTTTTCTTCCTTCCTAATCCTGCCTTCCACTCATTGTTCCCCATCTCAGCAAAACTCCTTACCTGGTTTCATATGACAAAAACACTTGGGGTCATTCTTGATTCTTCCTCCCTTTTTACACACCGTATCTAATCCATTAATGACTTCTGTTGGAAGTTCTACCTTTGACATGAATCCCAAACCTGACCACTTGCATCATTTCTACTTCCGGTTCTCTGATGCAAGCCACGGCCATTTTTCTCTTGGACCGACACAACAGTTTCTCAACTGGCCTCCCTGCTTCTTCTTTTGCCACTATGCTCTCCCCCAAGTTTATTCTCTCCCTAGGACCCTAGTGTTTCTCTAGAAATCTAAATCTCATCGTGGGAAATCCTGCCATTCTTCTAAGATCCCTTGGAGAACACTTAAGGAATAAAGATTTTGATTCACTTAGCAAAATACAGACATTCTTTTATCACACAGAGTTTGTTAAGTTAGTTGCATGACTCTTTTAGCCTGAGTATTTTCTGCATTGGAACATGATGCAGAATTTATAGATAATGGATACTTTGCCGATAAACAGTTTCTCACTCTCTTTTCTTTGGGTCTCTCTTTTCCCTGGGTCACTCATTTCTCTTATGTGGCACAGTTATGTGGTAATGATGATAAAGCTGGTAAAAAAAAATCATGTCCCCTTTTCTTATCTTTCAGGACATGCAGGGACAAGCCAATTAATCACCCCCAGCCATGCGTGGTGACTTCATAAATGTGGGCAGGGATTAAAACTCCTGTGGAAGGCAGAGACTATCATTTTCCTGAAATTTAGGGGGGTGGCTTCAGAGCTAATCCAACGGTATTTTTCAGAATTTGTGCTCAGATTTCAGCTATTTAACAGGAGAGAAATGTCTCCTGATTTGCTCAGGTTGTGTTCCAGAGAGAAGGTATTTTTATTTACAGGCTGTAAGCTGGATTTCCTAAAGCACAAAAAAAGCACTGACCTAGTTATTCTTTGAGCCCTTGTGACCTTGAGGACGAATTTTAGTGATGCAGGAGCAAAGTGTGGCAGCATTTGCGGAGGGACAGGCATAGCTGGGAGCTTTCAAATTGGCTTCTAAGAGCATTCTGGTGTCTCGGTTTGACTCATGGGCTGATGCTGCAAAAGCTTCCAGCACCTTTAAAGGGTGGTAGTTATTTGGGTATTGTTGACTCCATCCAACCCCTTTAGAAAGTCTTGGAAACAAGAATAGATATGGTTTTATTGGTGTTGAGGGTGGCTAAATACACACCACTGGAGAATGACGTTTTCTATTTTGTCAGCCTAGGCAGACTATTAACGAGCCAGCTTTGCCGTTCAGTCTTCTCCAAATCTGACCTGGTGGGATCATGTCCAGCCTCAGTGAAATAGTTCACGTTATGTCTAGTATTCTGGGTAAAGGGAAAAAGTACTCCCTTAAGGAATCTAAAAACAGCACATGGTTGTTTAGAGAGGCCTCTGAGGTGGCTAATAGCAACACTAAACTCAGACATATCCTGGAACAAGATGGCACTTTTGTTGGCTATTTTGTGTGTTTTTTCACCTCTTCTGCCCTTGTTGTAAATATACACTAGACTAAATCTGGTTTTCCGTGCTTCTACATTTAATCGTGACAACAGACTCGTGGTTTTATTTTTTAATGTTATGAGGAATCCCCCTTGCTGTTCCTGCTTGAAAAGGCATAGCCAAATTACAGAACCGACATAGCATGACTTTCTTATTGCTATTAAAGTGGCGAGCAGTGACCTGTAAGCCTATGCACAGACATGTTAGAATGGGCTGTTTTCTTTTTTGTTGAGAAATAGTTGTAAATTGAACTTGAAAGGAGAAAGGCACTTTCCTTTTATGGCCTGTGAGAGTCCAAGGGCTACTGGGCTCCACAGTGTTAGTGCTATCCCAAAGCTCCAAGTTCATTTCCTAGGCTACTCAACTGACAGTTCAATCCAGATAACAAGAATCATGAAACTTTTTTGAAAGAAAGAACTACTAAGAGATGGCCAGGTAGCTTCTTTGAGCTCTCAGAGCTTTTCATAACTCCAAAACCAGAGACTGACAGCCGTCAGAGGGAAGAGGGGTGGGGGAACTGGATGAAAGAAGGTGACGGGATTAGCCAAAGAACAAGTATGCATGACCCAGAGACATAGACAAGCGTGTGGTTGGTGATGGCCAGAGGGAAGGGAGGGGTGGCGAGGCTGGGTGAAGGCGGGTAAAGGAGGGGGAAATGGGGACATCTGTAACAGTGTCAATAATAACAATAAAGAAAAAGATTAAATGACTTGGATTCAACCTTTGAACTGCAGGTTCAAAACTGGAATAATGTCAAGAGGTCTGGTGTCAGATGATAAGAGGGTTGACTTCTGAGCAACAGAATATAGGCTCTCCACTACTTTTCCATAAAGTTTTGATTTACAAAGTTTTTCCTTTTAAAATATTTCTCTATATCTTTGTGACCAATAAAAATCCTAGTTTTAATGTTGTTTCCTTTCATTCAGTCACAAATTTTACTGAGCAATATCTATGTACCAACACTGGGCCAATTGCTGGCTTATAGTTGCAAACAGTCTCTGCACTCATGGAGTTTACAACCTAGTGGGAAAATATACAACGAATTAAGTATTTTATTCTCATTGTAAGTAATCCTTCTTCCTGTGTTGGTTTAGCCTTTATCTTTTTAAAGTGTTTTTCTCTATATAGTTTTCAATTACTTAAAAGGGCACACATTTTCATTTGAATTAAAAAGAAATACTATTCTGATCGAGTAGGGCTTATACATCCAAGTTTGGCTTTTGATAAAGCTTAACTAGAGATGGACTCTGTACTTATATGCTGTTGGTAGTAAATATCAGAGATTTGGTGCTATAATAAAACTTGACAGTTATTTAGTACTCTTTTCTATAAACTGAAAATATTCTTAATTATTAATAAACATTTATTGAGGGATTTGTGTGTGCATATCACTATGCTTGGGGATGCATTGCACGGGATGCATAAATATATTTGTCAAAATGCTTCATATATGATACATGATATAAAGCATGTAAAAATAACCACGGTATAAAACAGTCTATGGTAGATCTCTTCATAACGAAAAGAACAATAGGAGAGCAGAGGAAGAGAGGTTTCCCTTTGATTACATGAGTGATCGAGGGAGGCTATGTGAAAGGAATTATGTTTCAATTGGTCTAGAAGGATGGGTAGATTTCACTTTAAAAATACAATTGTAACAGCTCATTTTGAAGACCCTTAAACATATGTAAAATCATAAGGAAGAAAACAAACAGAAATAACACCGACAAGCACCTGTCAGAAGGACGGGGGAAGGAGGATGTGCCTGTTGAGGGAATGCACAGCTTGAGGATTAACAGCACTCCTTTTCCCCTTGTCTCCCCCATCCCCGGCTGTGATGGTTATGGGTCATTCCACTTGTCCTCCACCTTAACAGAACTGGCAGCTCTTGAAGGGTCCCCTGCCTCACTGAATTGGGGAGCAGTGATCTGTTTTGTTTGACTATTGCCAAGCCACCCGGGGTAACTGAGAAGGAGAAAGGACAGTACAGCCGTGAGAAGGGGAGTCGGGGTTGGGCTTGGGGGCAACTGGTATTTCCACCACGTGGTGCAACAAGGACTTGGGAGTGTCCTTTGGATCAAGTGGACATTCCCGAGGGTGGCTGGGCTAGTCTTGTTGGTTCCCAATTACTAGAGAAGAATGTTAACTAAGCAAGGGGCCCCTGGGGGCCAAAGGCCATGGTGGAATGCTGAGGCAGGGCCTGAGCTGAGGATGGCCAGCTCAGACATGAGACACATCTCCCACATCAAGATACTGCGCAGAGGCCTCCAAAGCTCCAAGAGATAGAGTCCAAATTCTCCCACACCAGCCTTTAGGAAGCCAGTCTAGCCTGCACCAGAGATGAGGGGACAGAGATGGGGTGGGAAAAGTTGTGGGACAGAAGGAAAATCATTTTTGTTTTTTAAAGATGTTATTTATTTATTTTCAGAGAGAGGGGAAGTGAAGGAGAAAAAGTGGGAGAGAAACACCAGTGTGTGGTTGCCTCTAGATTGCCCCCTACTGGGGACCTGGCCTGCAACCCAGGCATGTGCCTTGACTGGGAATCGAACTGTCGACCCTTTGGTTTGCAGGCAGGCACTTGATCCACTGAGCCACACCTGCTAGGGTGGAAAGTCTTAACATGAAAATAAAAACAAGAGTTTGATGATGAACAGGAGTCTTGAGAACCAGAATGAGATGGTTTTAATACAGGGAGAGTTTTAAATAGAGTTGCTTGCTTTCTATTCTTGTGTTTCAATTATTTTCTAATTTTAAATTATCTTAAAACTTTATTCTTTCTACCCTTAATTGTCTCTTTTTGTGTGTCTTAAGGATTTTCATTATTGCTTTCTATCTTTGTTTTGTCAGTTTTAATGTTTACTTTGACAAGACTTATGTTGTAGACTTTTTAAAAAAAAATTTATTTGTTTTTTTAGACAGAAGGGAAGGGAGGGAGAAAGAGAGGGAGAGAAACATCAAGGTGTGGTTGCCTCTCAAGTGACCCCCACTGGGGACCTGGCCTGCAACCCAGGCATGTGCCCTGACTGGGAACCGAACCAGCAACACTTTGGTTCGCAGCCCACGCTCAATCCACTGAGCTACACGAGCCAGGGCTATTTTGTCATCTTTAATGTTTACCTTGACAAGACTTTTGTTGCAGACTTGTATCGTGTCAGGAGCCCTTGTTAGCAGAATTAGACGGCTGCCGCTCACCACTCTCCTGGGAACCGAACACACCCTCCGGCCCCCAACCAGCAGCGCCCCGCCACCACCACTCGACTTTTAGAATTTTCCAAAAATTGTTAGGGTTAAAAGTGCTTCGTGAAAACTGTGCTAATCTTATTGTACAGATCACACATTTGATTTGTTAAGCACTGTTATTTCTTACATCATACAAGAACCGACCTCTTGTTTACTAAACCGCGAGGTCTTGCTGCAGGTCCCTGTCCGGTGCACCAGTGCCCGGCAGCCGGCGCGTTGCGGCACCTGCGGCCTGAGGCTGGCTTCTGTGAGACCCGTTGCAGAATATTATTGCTTTTCTGATTACAGTCAGTTCTTAATTATTTCGCCCAGGATATACAGAAGTGAGTTTTCAAAATTATTATTACATTCTGAAATAAGTGTTTGTGCTTATGTGGTTCCCTCTAATATTCTTCTCTTCAAGTCATTCTAAAGGGATTTGCCTCAGGAGACTCTGAAAATTTTTTCATTCATTTTTTTTTTCACACTGCTTGCTTCTTTCTAACGTTTTGCTGTCTCTGTTCTGAAGTGGCTCTGTGCTCTTCCAAACCTTGGAAGCAAGGATGATTTACGTTTTTAAGATTTCCGTTAAGGGTCATAGAACACAAATCGTGTTTAAAATGTCAACAAAAACACACAGTAAGTTTAACATATAGGTAAAAAAAAAAAAAGAGATTTGCCTTGGACTCTGTCTCTACAGGGGCAAACTGCATTCTTAAAAAGTTGCTGAAGACCATCTAGCCTGGTAGACCTTAGAAAAAACTTAAATCAGTACCCTACAAATAACTAAATATCGTGCCTGGGCGCATGTGTGTAAGGGTTTGATTTATTTACAGGATTTCGTCAGTAAACTAAGAGCGGTTCAGTTTCTCAGGGATAGAGTCATATTAACCAAACCCTTGGCAGTTGTAATAGAATATTTTATTGATCTGCAGTAAGAAATGTAAGGGAAGAACTTATAAGAAATATAAGTTTTCCCTGTAGAACTACATCAAAAGGTTTAGAGTCAGAAGGTGACCTAAGAAGCTTAGAATCAGGTCAAGGGGGGTTAACTATCAAGTCTGTACCTTTAAGGCATCGGGTTGTTAGTCCATGAGAGTCTGAGGAAACCATGACCATTATAAGGAAATTCTTCTCCTGGGACTGGTCAGGTCCCCAGTGAGGCCCTCCTTCTCCTCAGACAAAAGTGTGGGCCAGCAGTCATTCTTCTGTGTTCCGTTCTAACCTATCCTCCTCTGACCAACGCGTTTTTCCTTGAAGGATGTTGTACCACTGATTAGCTTAAAGTCAGATTCTAACTCTTATTTCTAGCCCAGGAAATGTTTTGTCTCATAATATGTATTAGGTCTATCTGATTCTTAGGAATAAAGTTTTAGTTAGTTCTCAAGAATCTTAATTATCTTTAATATAACCTATAATGAAAAAAGTCATTACACTATGCTTTGTAAAAATATAAAATAGCATACATTATTTTATTTGATCCAAGATGCTAAATGAAAAACCATTTAAAGTTATGGACACATATATAAACGTTTCTTTGCTCTTTGAGATAAATACTTTTAAACTCCCTTGATTTGGGGTGTTTTGCATTCTGTTTTTGATGAAGTTAGTTGAGGAAAAGGTCCCAGAAACCACCTGTTGTTCAGGGCACTAACAAGTAATTGTACATTCAGTTAGTGTTCAAATAAGCCTTGATGTGTAAGTTGTTAACACACTGCGGTGTGGTAAGACTCCAGCGCAGTCGTGACATCATTAATGACTTCTGCTGATTGTTTCACCACTTAAAATGGCAAGGTAATTCAGAATTAATGAATGGGTGCTTTCAAATTAGATAATAAGAAAAAAAGTAGCATTTATATTTCAGAAGTTGATGGTAAGGAGATTTAAGATTATAAAAATTGTATTAAATTAGAAGTGTGATCATAATTCCACCAGCACAGACTCATTTCACATTACAGATGATACTGGCGCACTCACTGTAGAGTGCTGTACTCCTACCCCCGCTATGCAAACATTATTTGCAACTGAGTTGCAATAAGCTGTAATAGTGTAGTATCTTAAAAGTTAAAAACCCTTCTATCTCCACTGATTTTAATTCATAGAAAAATTATTGCAGAACATGGCTCAAAGCTTATATACATCTGAGATGGTCAGTGAAAACTTAAAGGATTAGACAGATCATTGCAATTCTCTTGTTCAGTGCCAAATGGGCCAAGTAGTTTGAAATACAGTTGTCCTTTGGTGTCTTTGAGGGATTGGTTCCGGGCCCCTAGAGGGTACCAAAATCCATGGATGATCAAGTCACATATAAAATGGAGTAATGTTTGCATGTAACCTATGCACATGCCCCTGACTACTTTAAACTGTCTCTAGATCACTGTTATGTAAACAGTTGTTATACTATATAATTGTTTAGGGAATAAAGGCAAGAAAAATGTCTGTACATGTTCAGTACAGACACAACCATTGAAGGCCTAATTGCATTGTACATGTCAACAATGTTTTTTCCAAATATTTTGGTCTGCGGTAGCTTGAACCCACAAGTGCAGTACTTGCCAACATGGAGGGGCAACTGTACAGTATTAAATTATAAGAAAAGCGAGTTTTGTAGGAGGTGAAAATGTGTATCTTAAGTTCCATTCTCTGTGGGAAAACTATCATGCAGAAAGATTAACTTTTAGATATTATCTTCCTTTGTTGAAGGAACTAGGTTGCCCCATGCCATTTTTCTACGGTATTTCATTGAAACAGAAGTGTGTGGCCACTCCCAGGAATTTTATTTTTTTATTATGTAAGGGATTTAAAAATAATTTTAAAACCATCTTTATTATTTTTATGAAAATGTAAGAAGTACCAAATCACACATTTTAATCAAACTGTTAATTTGGGGGTATTGTCTTCTTAGTCTTTGGCCATATGCATCACCCCACCTCCCTTTTTTTGGCCCTTCTGTATCTAAAACTTAACATTTCCATGCTCCATCATTAGCAGTCTGCCTCCACATCAGAGCAGTGGACTGGGCCTTGCCAATGTTGGGCCTGAGTGGGCACCTATTGCTTGAAAACCTGCTTGCCTGTTTTAATGCCCCATTGTTGACTACCTTGTGCTTGCGGCTGGTTACTAGCCCCTCCAACTTGAGAAGCAATGGGCTCTTTTCTTGGTTCCTAAGCTTTGGTAGTTGTCACGGAGGTCTGACCAATGGACTCGGAATTTGGGATCACACCTGTTGGCGGTGGCCAGCAGCTCCCAGACCTGTGTAACTCTCCTCACTGGCTCCTACTGGCCACTTCCTATTCCTTCCAGTAGTAAGTGATGGGAAGTTACATCATAAACGTTTTCTGTAACATTAATGATGATGATAAAGTCATGTAGTCTAAGATAGGTTTCTTTTATAAAAGGAAGCATTTCAATCTTACACTTCTCTCAGAAATTAAAGATACCTTCATGTCCACAGACAACAGCAAAGCTCACTAAAGCCTGGTGTTTGCTCCTGTTTCCAACACCTAGAAACTCCAAGGGAGCTTCCTGCTCTTGCACCCTCTGCAGAAGTTGCTTTCTCTCATGTTCTCACTACTTCTATGGTCCCTCTGCATTCTCTCTCCTTGTAGCTGGAACCCCCCGCCAGCAACCCCTCTCTTCCATAGCAAAGTGTGTGGACTCCTGGGAGGCTAATTCTCTTCTTATACTCCACCGCCAATCTTGACTATAATTTTAGGGGGAATTTGTCCAAGGTGACATTCGTACAAGGTGCAAAGGATATGAGAATGTATACCTGGTATGAGGCGGCGAGGGGGAAAAAGGAGAAAGCTGGAATTCTCTCAAATGAATAATTTATATCTTATCTCTTATCTACTTAGGCTTCAAAACCGTTTCTATTGTTGTTATTTTTAAGTGGATGCCTATTATGTCAGAGGGCCATAATTTTCTTAATGTTTTCTTCTGTGGTTGGCATTTAATATGCTTTAACTTTTGTAGAAAGCACTACAGTGACTATATTTGTGCTTATGGGTTTTCTCTTCTGTCAAATTAAATAAGATATACCTACAAGGTACCAAGCACAGTAAATAGTTCATTTTATTTTCTAAAATAGATTTCTAGGGCATTTATTATTAAAATGCATGCACAATTTACTGGCTCTTTATTTATTTAAAAGATTTTATTTATTTATTTTTAGACAGAAGGGAAGGGAGGGAGAAAGAGAGGGAGAGAAACATCAATGTGTGGTTGCCTCTCATGTGCTCCCTACTGGGGGCCTGGCCCGCAACCCAGGCATACGCCCTGACTGGGAATCGAACCAGCGACCCTTTGGTTCACAGCCCACACTCAATCCACTGAGCTACACCAGCCAGGCTGGCTCTTTATTTATAAAGACATATTCCTTTCCAAAAGGACTATACAACAGTTTCAGCCACATATTAGGACATGTTGCCAACCGACGCAGCCTCGAAGCCCTGTTCGCTAGGAATGCCAGCAGCAGTGGGCTTGCTCCTTTGTGTGCGTCTACTCTTTCTGTGGATTGTCTGTTTACATCTTTGGCCTTGATGTTTTTCTTAAAAAATAGCAGTGCTACTGTCACATTTATAAATTTTATTTTCATTAAAAATATAAAACAATTTTTCATATTTGAATGTCAGTTGTGCCTTTGCCACTTCGTATCTACTTCAAGGATAAGAAATTAATATTTTTCTGTCAATCTGACAGTCATTCTATTTTCTATCTGCTAATTTTTCAAGAATAGATTTTCTATATCTCTCTCGGTTCTATCTGTATTTTATTTTCTTTAAATGGTGTAAAGTACAGATCTACATTTTAAATGAAATTTTGATTTAATCACGCCTAAATTTGTTCAATAATCCATATTGCATAATGTTATTTTATAATATATTTGTGTTTAAACTGTATAGTTGGTATATGTTTTTTATCTCCCCCTTGTTTTATGTGATTCAAAATATGTAAATTTATACTCATTTTAATTCTTTTTGCTTCATAAATAGCTCCTGTAAAGGCTGGCTACGTGACTCTTTTGTTATGCGTCTCCATCCAAACAAAGGCTGGACAAATCGTTCGTGGTTAGTGCCCCAGTGCGTGCTTGTGTTGAATTGTCCTAATAATGCCGTCCGGATTGTTATTTGTAACCAGATCTCATCATAAATGTAATTTTTCTAATATATTTTACTTCCAATATCACTCATGGCAGTTTTTGGGGATGTTCTTAAATACCAAACGGTCTCCAATCTTAAAAACTTCTTGATTTCTCTAGAGCTTATGGTTTGAACTATGCAGAACGTCGGGAGCGAAGTGCAGCTTTCTGGTATTTGCCATCTAATGACTCTTGTGTTTTTTTAGAATTCTAGACTGTCACTCCGTCCTCCCATGGGTATTTTAGAGATAACCATATGTGTGTGTTTAACAAAATTTTGCTCTGAAAAAAGGTTTCTGTATTTTGTTCCTGATTTTAGATATTTCACTTAGCGGTACCTTTAGCAAAATCAGAAGACCAAGTGAGTATTCAGTTTACCTCTGCTCTGTTCCAGGATCCCACTGAAATTATAGAACAATGAATAATCTATAAGTGTCCTGGAAAATAGGCAACGCAACGTGTGGTGTGAATGAATGCAGGGATAGGCTCGCGTTCACACACAGGTAGTGAGAGTTTAATCCCCTTAGTCGTTTTTTCTGGAAGGCAAATTTGGCTGTCGATACCAATGTGTATACCTTTTGAACTAGCAATTACAATCGCAAGAATATGGACTCCAAAAAATTTAAACATGTGCCCAGATGTTTAAATATTAAAGATGTATGAAATAGAATATGCAACAATTTAAATGTTTCATTAAAAGGAAAATGATTGAATGAATGCATGAATGAGTATATCCCTATAGATATTATGTTGTGATTGTATTTATAAACACTGTATATTCATATCAGTGTATGTATGGCCTTAGAATGTTTTTAAAATGTTTACATAAGTTCTGAGTAGTGGCTTCCATGAAATGGGAGCGGGGCTTAGTTAAAGGTTGTGAGTGAATAAGATAAACTTTTATTTTTTATACTGTGTATTCCTGTGTTGTTTGAAAAATTTTCAAGTGAGCATCAAAAGATTGAATATAGATGAAGTTTCCTCTGGCTTGTGTTTCACTTATATTTCATTTTTCCATGGGTCTGAGATCTCTCATTTCTCTTTGCTTATTCTGATCATTGATACTTCTATTTAAGGATTTTTCTGTCAGTTTTAAAATTAGTATGACTATGATTTCATGAGTAAATGGTTTGGATAACATTTCTTGATATTGTTTCTGAAAAGTGTAGACTATTAGAAACATATTGTGAGTTATTTTTTCTGCATTCTCTTTAGACAAAATGTTGAGCTTGAAACTAGGTTCGGTTTTTAGATAACACAGTTGTTTTAATATTAAAGGGTCTGCAAACCCTGGGTGCATTATCATCTGCAGAGTAGGCATGTTGTGCATTCATTATTTCTATAGTGCAAATTGAAAAAACATAGAATGAGGAACCAAAGAACAGGCAGGCGTATTTTATTTATTATGATAATCCTCCTCAAGTCCCCTCTTCCGGCTTTTGATGTAGGTGAAAGCAAGCTGGGAACCTAATTAAACCAGAGCTGAGAGACACCAAGAGATACTATGCACAAAAACCCCAATTCTGACGAACTAGATTTTGAAGTTGAAGTTAATTAAGAGCAATGTACAAATAATCCCTGCAAATGATGACATTTAAAAATGCACTTTGAATATTCTGAAGCAGTTATGTAAATCACCAAGAGCAAGACTCTAGAGGAAATGTAAAACATGCAGGCTCACTTTTTAATACCTTTTGGTAATGTTTTCATTAGACTTAATGCTTGTCAGAGCTGGTAAACATAGGCGGTAATCCGAGACAGAAACGCTGTAGCGCCATGAGATGTGGAGGCAGAGAGGAGGGTTCTGCCAAGAGGGAGACCTGTAGGTAAGGGTCAATGATAACAGTAAAAGTAAGGCAACTAGTCACATTCTCTGTGGTTCTGTGGGGGTTTTGAGCTTGCCTGCCGCATAAGAAGCAGGACTAACAAGGTTCTGAAGAACCAGTACTTTAAGAAGAGCCTGGCCTCAGTGCTCGTGAAGGTCCACACCTTGGGTGGGTTCTTGGAACAGAGGTGGCAACAGTTATAACTGCAAGGCTCTATCATTTAAGCTACAAGTTGCATATGACTTTCAAGAAACTTCAGGTCATGGATTTCGATAGGACAATTAGAGGGCATGTGGTCACTGCTGTCATTACATAGCTGGGGAAGCAAATACTGACCATTTAATGCTGTAACGACCATCATCCAATTGGTTAGTGGTGGAATGGGGAGCTGATTCCAGTCTCCGTCCTGCTTACCTCTATGATGTGTCAGCAGGCATTCAGGGCAGCGACTCCTGGTGCAGCTGCTCAGAGGCAATCCTGCTAAGACACGGTATGATTCCGCTACGAGCATTTCCCAGCTCCCCTCTGCAAATATGCTGGCCTCTTGGTCTTTCCCCATTCCTTCCATTTTCTTCCTCTTTCTCCTTTGGCATGAGCTGACGCTGATGTTTTGTTTTGTTTTTTTTTAATCTATTTTAAAAACTAATTTTTGCATATACAGGGTCTGGCATAAATAATGGCTCTTTTTTTATTACAAAATCATAAGTATGTAATTCTGTAACATAACAATATCTCACCCGAGCACACCTTATGACATTTTAGGTGACATGTTCAAGTTAAAAATATAAATTATCACACCCATATTATCACCCTACCAATCACCTCAAGCAGGCTTTTCTTGTGCCGGACCCTGTGTATTCAGAGACCACTCTAGAAATTGTTATTTCTCTTCTACGCTGTCTGTTTTATCCCTGTTGAGTATTGCTTTACGGGGCCCGGGGGTTGGGGGAATTGTGCTGAGCTATTTTATGTAGCTCTGAATTAGATATTTAGAGTCTCAGAGACTTAGGGAACTGGAAATGTGCTCCACATTTTGCCTATCAACAAAGCCTAATCAAGAATGCATTCTTTGCCAGCAACATTCAAACAGAGATGATTCCAAGCTGTGGCTTGGAAATAAACCCCATTTATTACATTTCAATTTACGGTGTTCTTTGCCTTCAGTTTGCACTAATATTCAAGGAATTTTCCCATTTAGAAGAATCTAATGCACAAATTAAGATATTTCAAGTAATGCCATTCATGATCTGTCGGGAGATTATTATGGATTGATACGTGATACTATTCTGAGTGCCTAAAACAATCCACTAAGAATATGCTCCTATGTACACATCTCACAGGAAGACTCATTGTTTTTGGGTTAATAACATTAATGTAATGATACAGGGTTATTAATCAGAACTCAATTTGCCAATCGTATGTGTGTGTGTATTTTAACTTTTTCTTTGATCTTATCTCCATAAGCACTCTCAGAAGATATGGCTAGCAGAATTGCTCAAAATTAAATTTAGACCCTAAGACAAATCACAGGTTATTTGACTGATTTGTAGTAGCAGAATTCAATAATCTTAAGAGTATAAACAATTTTAAATACGCTCATGGGGATGAAGCTCTTGCTCACCTCAAAAAAAAAAAAAAACAACTCAAAAGTTTGGAAACTGGTGTTTACAAATTTGGCCCGTGGATCTGCCTGTTGGAATAATGCTTCTAACTAAACACAGAAGAAGAATTAAGTTGAAGAAACGTTTAAATTCACAGAGCCAGAAAAAAAATAAATCTCAAATACATTAAATTAACTCTGGACTTCTCTCGCTACCATGGCAAGTCATTATATACTTAACACAATTGAGCTACACAGTTTTGATGAGAAGACCATTTCTTGAAACAATATTTTCACAGTCCATGAAATGTAAGAGCTTGGGACAATGCCAGGTTTACCCTGAGGGGGATATCATTGAAACGTTCACGATTCTATATGGGAAGCTGCACAGAGTAAAACTGAAGAATCTGACATATAGACAGACAAGCTCCTAAACTGTGAACAGTTGTGTTCTCAAAGTTCACTAAAAATCAGTAGTTTCTAACTGAGTCCATTTTCTCACTAATAATAGTGAATTCTTTATAATGTTAGCCACGCACTAGGCACTTTCTAAGGGCTTTATGTGAATTGTCTCATTTAATTCTTTCAAAAATCCTATGACTTGGGTTATAATTGAACTAATTTTATAGAAGAGGAATCATAGGCACAGAGAAATTAAGTTGTCTGAGATCACACAGCTGGATCTCAGGCAATTTGACCCTGGAACCTGTACATGTAACTGCTTCATATATGGAGGTGATGGTTTTAACTGTGGTTAGGCTGACGATCTATTACTATATAACAAGCGACTCCTTCTCCCCTCAATTTTTAAAAAAAATTTTTACTCACAGTTTTGTGAGTCAGAAGTTCAGGAAGGACTGACTCCTCTGGGCAGTTGTGTTTGCTCCATGTGGTATTTATCATCTGAGGCAGCTACCCAGGGGCTGGGGGTTCACTTCCACGTGGCTCACTTGCGTGGCTGGCAATTTGGTACTGGCGGTCAGAGGGGAGCCTCACTAGGGCTGCTGGTCAGGGCTCTTGGCTCCTCTCCGCAAGGGTCTCTCCACATGTTTCCTCATTACATGGGGTTGCTTAGGCTTCCTCGTGGGACGGCGGCTGCATGCAAGGGTAAGTGTTCTAAGAGACAGAAAGTAGAAGCCTCCAGTTTCTTACAGGCTTGGCCCAGAAAACTAATGCAGCATTACTTCTGCTATATTCTATTGGTCAAAACTCTGGCAGAGACAACCCAGATATAAGGAGGAGTCTCGCACTAAATGGAAAAAGCGGCAAAGAATTTGGAGCCAACTTTAATCCACCACAGGCACCCAGAATGGACCATAAAAGCCTATTTATTTAATATGTGACTTAGATTTGTTTCTCAAACTTATCTTTAACTTCTCTTCTTCTATCAGCTTACTTTTAAAGTATCTTTTTAAAAATATGTTTTCTTTTAATTCTTAAGGTCTATGATTCTTTGAGATAAGAATGCATTATTTTAAAACGTAAATTACCTGGAATATAGCTGGAATTCTATATATATTTATCATGTATTTTCCTTTCACTTTGAGGCAACTATAAGATTTAATAAGCAATAAAGAATTAACTACAATTCAGAGGAACAAAATGAATTAGGTTGTTTGAAAGTACAATATTCTATTTTATCTTTTGTAACATAATCACTTCATTTTCCAAGTTGCATTGTAATATTTCTCTGTCATCTAACTCCATGCCCATGAGATCTTTGGGGGCAGGGGCTACGTCTAATTCAACCCTGAAACTGTATCCTCAGAATGAAGACAGTACCCTGGGAAACAGTCAGTAGATACTCAGTAAATATTTGGGGAATGAAACTCAACAGCAATAAAACAATTTGAATATATCTAAAATGCTATACAATAACTCTAATTTACTAATTTACTAATAGATGTCTGTCTTAATTGAGACTCTAATGTGTTGACTGCTAATGAAGCAGAAATCCATCTGGTGGTGCAACAGCCTAGAAAGTGTATTTTTCATTTGAATTGTTTTTAACACACTTGTAAGCAAGGGCCCGCATCATTCTATCTTTGACAAGGAAATCCAAAATATGTAAAGAAGTTAATATTAAAGCATAATTGTAAACCTACAAAGGATCTCTATTTATATCTACCTCAAAAGGTAAGACTTCTTTATCTTTCTAGGGAAAATGTATTTTAATCTAATTACATGCCATTAGGCATTTTCCAATGTCATACCCTTACTCCCACTTCATGCTGCTTCTAGCCTGGCATTTTCTATTTAGCAAAAATTAATACTAATACCAGACACTTGACCTGAAGTATCATCTACTCACTTTGGTTTAGAGTTTCCCTCTTCATTTTGTTTTCCTTTTTTTCCTTCTAGAAATGATAAAGAATAAATAAGACTGAACATGCAGAACACCACTTAATTTGAACATTGGTTTCTCAGTACCAGGAATAAGTTGGGCTCCTTTCTGCAACCCAGGGCCTGTGGAAACCCTACGCTTAAACTGCCCCATGAAACACCTGGGATCTCTGGAATTCTGATCTGAGAGTTCTGAGATTATCCAGTCTTGTTCTAAGTTCAGAATGCAGCTTATTCACAAATAGAAAAACAGGGTTATACAAACTATTTTGGGGTAGGCGGGTTAGAATCAAATATTTGATGAAAAAATAGCTCCAAGAAAATAATTTTAAAAATATATGGGTAGGCCTCACTAATATTCCACTAAGAAAACTGTATTTTTGCCCTTACTGGTGTGGCTTGGGGGGTTGGGCATCGTCCTGCAAACTGAAGGGTCACCTGTTTGATTCCTGGTCAGGGCACATGCCTGGGTTTCGGGCCAGGTCCCTAGCTGGGGGTGTTAAGAGGTGGCTGATGGATGTTTCTCTCTGACATCAGTGTTTCTCTCCCTTTCTTTTTCTCTTCCTTCCCCTCTTTCTAAAAATATATAAATACAATCTTAAAAAGAAAAGAAAAATGTACTCTTAATTTTTGTATTAGTTAGGGTTCTCCGGACAAACGGAACCAATAGGATATACATAGATTACACAAGAGGAGATTTATTATAGGAATTGGACCACATGATTATAGAGGCTGAGAAGTCCCATGATTTGCCATCTGCGAGCTGGAGTCCCAGGAAAGCCAGTGGTGTAATTCCAGTCCAAACCCAAAGGCTGAGAACCAGGAAAGCCAGTCTAGCTCTGAAGGCCCAAGAACTGGGAGGCCGAGGGGATAAGTCCTGGTATGAGTTTGAAGGCCTGAGAACCAGGAGCGCCCATGTGAGAGGACAGGAGAAGGTGGAGGGGAGGTCTCAACTCAGGCAGAGAGCAAATTCACACTTCCTCCGCCTTTCTGTTCTATTCAGGCCCTCAGTGGGTTGAATGATGCCTATCTGCAATGGTGAAGGTGATCTTCCTTCGTCAGACTCAAATACTAATCTCTTCCAGGAACATCCTCAAAGACACATCCAGAAATAATTTTTTATCAGCTATTTGAGCATCCTTTAGCCCAGTCAAGTTGACACATAAAATTAACCATAATAATCTTCAATTAAAACATTTTTTATCTGAAAAGCTAATCTTCAGGACAGTGGCTCTCACATTTCTTGATTGTGAATCATTCAAATTCATTACTTCTCTTTTTATTAAAAAATTTTCCATCTAAATTATGTGCTCCAATACCTGTCTTGCCCTGAGTAGCAATTACGATGTAGCAACGTGATGATTAGAAAGGAAGTGCAAAAGGCGAACCTCAAATAAACTCGATTGGCTGCTTATTTGGTGTTCTAGTAGCAGCTCCATGGACTATCAAATTAGAATTAGCGGGTAAAATTAAGCATGGTTATGTAGTGTCTGCAGATTATATTAATGTGTGTGCTCTTTTCAATGACTACCATGAGTAATAAAGAATTAAAAGCTCATAAGTTCAAGGAATGAGGAACTCTATTTTAGAGGCACTAACACTGAGATGCAAGAAATGATGAGATAGAAGACTTTAAAAACAGGAATTATTATGTCTCATAAAAATATGTGTGGGAGGCAGTGTGAACATCAGTAAAGATCACGTATTTAAAATGATGATGATGATGATGATGAGATATAAAGGTAATAAAATTAGAAACCAAAACCATACTCTAATACGCACACTTGGAAATGAGAATCAAATCAGGTGGAAGACTTCAGAAAGGTGACTAGTCTCCTCTTCCATGTACTTCCCCATCCCCAGTCAGGACACTCTAGCACTGAAATGGGGAATGATGAAATCAGGAATTACAGAAAATGTCACTGCCAACTTCATCCAGACCGATTGCATCGACTTCCCTCAGAGAAATGAAGAGCACCTTCATCCCAGCAGTTTCCATGGGGGCCTGCGTTTCACAAGCACACACACAAAATTATGCAAATGAGCATGTGTTGAAGCTTAACAGCTAATTTTCCAAGTTGATTATCTTGGCCAGTTCATTGGGATGCTCTTGCTTCTTAGCTAATTTAATTTGTTTCATCCTTCTTATTGCCTTGTTTAAACAGCAATTAGGGGAGATAGCACTCCATTTTGCCTCCTACTTGCCCCCTTACTGATCATGATTCCACCCTGTGCCAGAGAGTTATGGGTGCATGAAGAGATGGCACAGAGAGGGTGAGCACACTTGACTCAAACTGACTAATCCAGGGAAGAGTTGCCAATGCTCAAAATGTGTGTGTGTGTGTGTGTGTGAATACCATAGAATAACTCACTTTTTCATATATTCAGAAATATTAAATATTCTTACGTAGAAATTCAGATTCACCTATGTGATGCTAACCAGCATGCTGCAGCTATTTAAAAGTCAGCTTTCAGCTGAGGAAAAATATCAGAACCCATCTATTTTGTATTTCCTGTTTTAAATCTATGTCTTTGTATATATGACACACAGCTATTAAATGCCACAATATTTTTTAATATGCTGTCATTAAGAGGAGTTTATCAAGTGCTTATTTGTATGTAGCCCTATCTTAGGTGAGTCAACATGGAGCTTTTTTGATATGGAGTCCTCCACTAATAGATTTTGTACTCTGTTCTTGAAGAACTGCATATTCTAATGAGCACAGAATGATAGAGGTCTCAATTCAACGTGTATTGAATTTATTGTCTTTTTTATAGATAAAAGAATTAGGAAGAGTAGTCCCTGTTCTCGGACAGCTTTCCTTGGGGATGGGAAGACAAACACACGTGAAACAGAATGCACGGAACACGTTGCGTAGCTGTAGTGAAGACTCTCCAGTGCAGAGGGGTCAGTGAGGCTAGGCTGGGAGAACCCCTGAAGCGGTGAAACCTTGGTGAGAGAGAACGGTTGGATGGCCTGGGTGTTAACCAGCGGGGTTCTCCGCAGCCACATGGCCCTTGCAGCTTTGCAAAATCCACAAAAAGCCATCATAATTATGGCCCATGTTTTCCTCTTGTCCCTTAGTCCTCAGGTTCAAATAGTCCAAAGTAATTAGGGAAAATTGCAAACACCAGCTTCACTGGGACCTGTATTATTAAGGAGGAAGCAGAAACTTACAGATCTCCAGGACAGGATTTGCTCTCGGGTACGTTCTAAATCATGATAGAACTCCACAAGCCTTCACATTACTAATTTCCTTTATTTATCTTTCGTCCTTTTGAACTGGTGAAAGAATCCCCACTCCCACGCCCAAACTGTAATACTGTGATGAAATAGTGGGGAAGGCTTCACTCGCTCCCCTAGGAAGGGAAATGAAATTCAGAAATGCAACTGAAAATACACACTCAACTCAATAGTTTTTGCCTTGGTGTTGCAGTTGTCGAGAAAGAACAAATTGTCTTTATAGCAAAGAAGGACTGTTACATGACTCTATAGTTATTTTGTAACTAGATTGTATTAACCTTTAAAAAGAGCTGTTTGCATACTGGGTGAAGGCCCTTCCTGTGCACCTGAAACATAGAAGGTACTCAATAATGAATGAGTGAGGCACCAGTGTATGTGAGGAAACTGGGGGCCATTGGGAAGCTTTAAGATGACAAGTCCTTCCTTCTCTGGCTTGGTGGTTTGGTGGCACTGGGAAAATGAGCAGCCTTCACTTTAATAGGGAGGGGAAGCAGCATCCTCGGGGAAAATTCAAACACGCAAGTGAGAGAGAATTCTGGGAAAGGGTTGAGGGTTTAGGTAGGTTGATTTATTTTGGAGTTGGAATTCTGAAAGGCGTATTGAAAGGATTATCTAGGAGGACAGCCATGAGTAGATGATTTGCCCAGGAAGAAACAGAATCAAATCAGGATAGGAGGAGAGAGAAGAACAATGACCACAGGGGTTTACCTTTGGTGTTTAGGAAGACCTGGGTGAAATGCGAAGTGGGATAAAATGGCCTCAGACTTTCATCATGAAGTTGTTTTCTTTCTGCGTTGTGTCAGGGATGTGTGTGATCTTGTCATCTTCCCTTTGTCCTATAAACTCTCAGAAATGCATGTCCTTCATAGAGCCTAGCACACAGTAGGGGTTCGACCCAAATTTCTTGATAGTGTGAGTTCATTAAGAAGACATTGGGCAGGAAAGGCAAGATACAGGCTTCAAGTAAAAAGATCTTCATTGCTTCCAACTACTAGGCCTGGCTTGTGTTGCCAGATTACTTCTGGCAAATCAGTTCAAATACTGGCAGCAGTTTTCTGTGGACGCTGGATTCGACCTGTTCTCAATGACCTCAAAGGCAGTACTGAGGACACGTGGTAGAAGTTACAAGGAAGTAGATTGCAGCCTAGGATTTTCTAACAAGTAAGTTATTCAGAATAAAAATAAGGTGTTGCCTTACATATATAGAGAGCTTCCTACTACAGAGAGTATGTAAATACAAACTGAATAACTGAGCCTCAGGGATGCTTCAGAGAGAGCCCCTGCACTGGGGAAGAGGTTGGTCCCTTCCACCAGTAAGAGTTTAGAATTATTTCTGTGCTTGGAATTGTATGTTAGTCTAATACAAAATAAACACAATCCATTTAGGAAAGGAGACACAAATAGAATTTCCAAAAAGGGCAATAGAAGAAAAGATTGCATCTTATTATCATTTGCCAATATGTGTAGTGTGGAAATTTAGAACATGTGTCTGCTTATAATAAGGACATATTTAAGATATACTCTGCAGAAAGTAGGAGCAAATCTGAGTTAAGAAGGGAGAGAATGAAGAGGGTTGGAGTCTTTGGGGAAGGCTTCCCGAGGTGGCGGGTTGTGTAACTGGGCCTTGGGGAAAAGGTTAGAATGAGGACCTGTGAAGGGTAAGTCCCTCCAGGGAGGGCCGGGGCTTGGACCTGGCCGGGGAGGGCTGCCCGGAAGAGGCTGAGTGATTGAACTTACTCAAGCCCTCTTTGTGCTCTTTGCTTGGAGATGATGGGAACAATCAATGCTCATTTGAAGGATGAAATGATTAAATGAAACACACTCACCTTCCTCTTGTCTAAAATCCTACAGTACCCTGAGCTCCGTTGGCCTATAGCCACGAGACTGGAGTCCCAGCTGGGTCCCTAACTAGTTGTTTGGTGAGGACACATCACTTAACCTCCCTGAGCCTTATTTTCCTCAACTATAAGGTGAGGGAGTAGGTTCATTCAGTGTTCCTCACACTTTAATGTGAAGGTGGAGATATGAGCTCAGTGCAGGTCTGAGTTCAGAGGTCTGGGGTGGCGTGAAGACTCCACACTTCTAACCCGCTCCCACGTGATGCCGACGCTGCCAGTCGGCCGACCACACTGCGAGTCCTGAGGGGTCGGATGAATCGTGTTCGCATTAGTTTTATTTGTCCTCATTCCCTTTTTCATAGGTGTTTCATATTTTAATCTGTTTCATCTTTTTTAGTGTTGGCTAAAAAATTATGAAGAGTGTTTAGCACAGAGCTTACTTAGTCCAGTGTGGGCTCCTAATAAATATTTGTTTACTGACTTAAAGTTTCCCCTTTGGGTACTGGGCTTACCTAGAAATGCAGTCATTTTGATGGTTTAATCCTGCATTTCAAACATATAGTGCAGGTTCAGAAAATCTAATACACGTCAAAGAAAAATCTCAGGGCTTTTAAGATCTCTCAAGACTCCTGCTTCTTCCAGGATGAAGGGAAGCAGCAGGCTGCTTGGATACCTAGTTGCTGTGCCGCTCTGGGGAAAAACAATTAGTGTGGCTCGCCGTGGGCTGAGTAGATGGAATGGACGTTTTCATTCCATTAACATCCTTCCACGAGCCATTCTAAATTCTTGAAAGAATGCCAGTGAACCCCAGTTAATTCACTGAGTTGCCACTGGTAGCATTTCGCCTCTGTGGGTAAGCAGCCGTCCTATAATCACTTATTCCCAAAGGAATGAGGTTGCATGGTTTGTTTTTATGCACCACTTTGTTTTAATATTTTTTCAAAGATTTTATTTATTTATTTTTAGACAGAGGGAAGGGAGGGAGAAAGAGAGGGAGAGAAACATCAATGTGTGGTTGACTCTTGTGTGCTCCCTACTGGAGATCTGGCTTGCAACCCAGGCATGTGCCTTGACTGGGAATTGAACCAGTGACCCCTTGGTTTGCAGGCCTGAACTCAATCCACTGAGCCACACCAGCCAGGGAAATAGAGGGTATTTAATGGAAAGATCTCGTGGTAGCTGACATAATTGAAAGAACTGTAGGGCAACCAAAGCACAGGAAGGGCAGAGAAATGCAGCAGGCCCCAGGAATCCTCGAACGACAGACTCCAGCTTGCCAGGACTTCCTCTCTCTTTTTTGGTTTCTACTTTTAGTGCCCACGTTGTTTGTTCTTGTGGCAGTGATTTCCACACGCGTGAGAACACGCAGTCCTGAGAATTTACACGTTTTGAGCACAGCTCCATGTGATTCCTGTGTGAGCAAGTGTGGATCATGTCTGTGGGATGGGAATTCTCTAATAGGAATTTGGCAAAGGTGTATCTTAAAATATTCTGGCTTGCTGATATCTGAATATTGCTTTCACCTGGTCGTGTCTGCCACCAGACCTGAATCAACATCCCTATGCCTTGCTATGAGTAATCCTACCTGTTCTGCTTAATCCCATGAATAATCAATCCAATGTAAATGTGTCTTAATCCCTCTAATAAAAACCCTGGCTGGGCAAGCCACGAGGCTTTTTCCTGGAAATGGGAGGAATCAGCCACGTAGCCCCGGTCTTTCTTTCCCCGCGTGTCTCGGTATGAGGTTCATACACGCATCCGAGTCCCAGTCACCCACGGGTATCGGCAGGCCCGATCTACCCCGTGTCAGTTCTGACTGCAGATTGGCTTTCTCTACTTGGCAGTGAAACGGGCTATAGACGCCTTGCTTAGGAGTTTCTCGTATTACAACTTCTTGCACAAGGGAGACAGACTCTTTATCTCAGATCCATTTCAAAAAATACCGTAGAAGAACTGTGATTAACTGTTTCAGATGGATGTTTGCCCTTGGACCAATCAGCTGTAACATGGAGGACAAGATCATATAAGAATATGTCAGCTCCCATTGTAACCACAGGGTTGGAGTTGGAAGGAGAGCAGTAATTTCTCAAATAAGAGAGAGATGCATTTGCCAGAAAATGGAAGTAAATGATTGGGTTAGGGTTCCTAATGTCGTGGTCAATAACCTCGTTTGGAGTAGCATCTTTTTTTAAAGATTTTATTTATTTATTTTAGAGAGTGAAAGGGAGGGGGAAAGAGAAGGAGAGAAACATCAATGTGCAGTTGCCTCTCATGGGCCCCTTTTTGGGGACCTGGCTTGTAACCCAGGCATGTGCCCCGACTGGGAATCAAACCAGCAACCTTTCAGTTTGCAGGCTGGCACTCAATCCACTGAGCCATACCAGCCAGGGCTGGAGTAGCATCTTATCCTTGCTTTGTTTAATACATCTTGTGCCCCCTACTGGTTATAAATCCAAAGTTGGGAATTTTGTGCTAGATGTTCCATAGTTCCCATCAAATAAGCTGCAGGGGCTTGCATTTTCTACATGTGAGAAAATAAAACATCCAGAGGGTTCCTGGGCCCCTCGCTCATCTAGGTAGTGGGGTTATTTTGCTTCTGTAATTGATTAGCTTGAGTGACAGGAAAGGGAAAGGATAGGCTAACATGGTATTCGCAGTAGGTGCAGAAGAAGATCTGAGAATCTCGTAGTAAAGTCCCCTCCTGCTCCTCCCTCTACTCTGTTCCTACCTGCCAATGAACCTGTGTGGTCCTCACAAGTGGACTGCAAGCCGCTGAGGAGGAGAGCTCTGGATATGGTCTTTACACAGAGCAAAAGTATAACAAATATCTGTGGATTGGATGTTAGTTTGAACCAAGTTCAGCCTGTATACTAAAGTCAGAGATGTAGTCGGAGCTACGTGGTGATTTGTCAAGATCCCCAAACATGGACATTTTGCATCTAATATGCACGTTGCTGTTGTGGCCCAATGAGAACAGCAGGCAGAGGCCTATTTGTAATTCTATTTGTCAGCCACACAATGTTAAGAATATTCTATATCTATAGTAATTATAATTATTCACCAATAATGGCAAATCTGAGACCCCATTTGAGGAATGCAAGACTTGTATGAGTCAAGCATATTATCTCCTACAACGAGACACTTATGAGTCCTATGAAGGTAATAGACTGTAGAAATAGAAGCAGAATCTGAACAAATGTGTTCACTAGTCTTATTTGTCTTCTGATGATAGATGAGTTGCATCTTGAGCTGGACACACATCCAGATTTGAACTTCTTTGAAACAAAGGGATTATATTTTAATAGGAAACTACCATGAGTAGATTGTTACTATTTGTTGCAGAAAAGGGTGTGTTCCTGGTGCTTACCGTGAAGATTCTTATAGATAATTTACCTTTTCCCTAAATGGAAATCTTTTCATTATTTTTTCTGATTTTGTAAGTAACACATTCTCATTGTAGAAAATCTAAACAATTCCAAAATGAGCATTGAATTTAAACAAGTAAAACCTCCCATAATCCTATTCCCTAGAAATAATCACTGTTAACAGTTTGATGCATATTTATTTATTGTACTTAACAAGCCCTTGTACAACAATTACTATATGCCACGTACTTGTCTGAGCACTTTACAATTGTATCTCATTTAATCCTCATAGCAGCCCTACGGGGTAGATATTAGTTCCCTATTTACAGAGAAGGCAGTGGAATCTCTGGGCTTTAATAACTTGTACAAAGATACGTGGTTCTAAGTGGCAGAGTTGAGACTGAAATGCAGTCTGACGCCAGGGCCCATGGTCTTAATTATGTATCAGGCCTCTGTACCGCCTCCAGATCTCAGTTTGTGCATAAAAATCTATTTAAGTTCTGCAAAGTTCGTCCACCTCCTGCGGTCAACCTTTCCTTTGATATCCACTTAAAAATGACTCAAGAAGGAGGGAGTCCAGTGAGCGCCCCCCCCTTTATTTCTGTGATTTCCTGGAAGCGTTCGTGGTCCAGGATATTCTTCTTCTGAATCCCCCTCCCTTGGAGCATCTTGTCTTCGCATTTGCTCTTCTCTCATCATCTCTGGATACTACCCCATTCTTTTTTTTTCTGAAAATAACACCAACATAAGTAAGGCAGTTGTGAATTAAAAATTAGAAAACAGTTATTACCACAACACTTAAAATGATTGTTCTCAAAGCCTGCGGGGAATGAAAATGTAAACATTTTCACAGTAGTCCTTGGGCACACTCCAGCTCCTGGTAGTACTTTTCTGTCCTGTGACCCAACGACTTTCTTTCAGACACTTCCCTTCGATTACTTTTTTCTCTGTCCTACATCTTTGTCCCCATTGTACCCAGGCTGTCACCCTCAAACACCAGATTATCCTTCCCTACTACCCAAAGCAATTTAGCTCTACTTTTAAATTTATCTTTCATTTCATGCCCAGTAAGCTTTATCTTTCACAACAAAAATATCTTATGGTGGAAACTCATTTCACTCCCCAACAGAGTCAGAGCCAGACTCATAGATGGAGAACAGATGAGAGCTTGTCTGGAGGGTGAGGGGTGGACGGATTGAGCAGGAAGGAAAAAGAACTCATGGACATGGACACCAGTGTGGCGATTCCTGGGGGGGGGGGGGGGGGGTATAAAGGGATTAAATGATAATGGGAAAAATACAAAAATAAAAAGAAGACTATTGGAACTCTGTGACTTGAAATGTTTGGTACTTGTTGGGGAATTTGAAAGAAAAAGGTTTTTGTTCTATAAATTTTAAAGATAAATAGATTGTTTTACTTATAACATCAATTTTTAACTAATGGGGCTGACGCAATTAATGGCATCAATAATATATAATTTTGTTTCTTATTTGAATTGAGTTTATTGGGGTGACACTGGTTAACAAAATTATGCAGGTTTCAGGTGCACAGTCGTACAACACAGTCATCTGTACACCGTATTGTGTGTTGACCACCCCAAGTCCAGTCTCCTCCCATCATTTTTCCCTCCATACCCTCTACCGGCTGCCCCATTCTCCTCCCCCAGGCAGTCACCACGCTCTTGTCAGTGTCCATGAGTTTCTTCTCTTTTTCTCTTTTTTTGTTTAATCCTTCCAGCCACCCCTACTCAGCACCCAACCCTCCGCCCCTTGAAACTTAAGGAATTCTCAAGAGCTGCCATGTGCTCTCTATCTGTGAGTCTGTCTCTACTTTGCTCCTTAGTTGTTTGTTCATTAGATTTCACACATGAGTGAAATCATATGGTGTTTGTCTTTCTGGTATTTTTTTTTCTGGTGTTGAGTTTTATAATTTCTTTATAAATTTTGGATATTAACCCAATTCCATAATTACTTTGATAGGTTAAGTGACCCTGCCTAATCTTTTACATGTTTTTCAGCAGTTTTATCCTGATTTGTTCTTGTGAGCTAATTTTGGTGCTTTAAAAATTTTTTGAGATAAGTATTTTAAATTAATTTGCTAGTAAAAATTATGTATTTTTCAATAACTGGAGATATTTATGAAAATAAAAGTCATCCAAAATATAATATTAAAAGGTCTGCTCTTATGCTAGCTGTTGTTAAAGCTAAGGTGTTGATGAATTTTTAATTGACTGCCCATGCTAATGAGGTGCTTAGAAAACAGTAAGAAGCATTTGCTGACTAAATTTTTAAGGAAGTTTCAATACAACAGATTCTGTTAAATCTTCTCCTAAAAGAATGTATTTCTTTAAATATTCTCTGGGCTCAAAGTTTAAGATCTGCAATAATTTATTGTGCTCTCAGAGTCTAGTCTTGAACATTTAATAACATTGTGACAAATACTTATTTACCATTGAAGTAGGAATCTTTATTTGCTGACACTTTATGATGGTTCCTCAAGTAGTCCTATTAGACGTGATAGGAATGAATTGACTTAATTTCATCACTATGCTCATATTTCATTTTCCTCATGGAGACAGCAGAGCAGTGTTCTTCCATGTTCCATATCTAGCTCCCTCCCCCCAAGGTGATTTTTAGTTTTTGGTTCGTTGTTAAAAATTATGAATGGCCCATAATTTAAAGCACACTCAGAACATTCTTCTGTTTTTTTCATGTTTATTGTATTTTTTCCATTACCATTTAGTCCCTTAGACCTCCCTCCCCCCAGAAATCACCACACTGTTGTCCGTGTCCGGGAGTCCTTTCTCCTTTTTGCTCAATTCCTTTGAACCCCTAACTCCCCGCCCCACTAGCTGTCATCTGCTCTCCAACCATGAGTCTCTCCGTTTTGCTGTTTGTTCATTAGATTCCACATGTGAGTGAAATCATATGGTATTTGTCTTTCTCTGACTGATTTATTTAACTTAGCATAGTATTCTCCTGGTCCATCCATATTGCTGCAACAGATAAAATTTTCTTCATTTTTATGGCTAAGTAGAATTTCATTGTGTAAATTTTCCGTAGTTGTTTTATCCACTCATTTACTGATGACACTTGGGCTGGTTCCATATCTTGGCAATTATAAATAACGCTGCAATGAACATAGGGGTGCTTATGGTTTTTTCAATTAGTGTTTTGGGTTCCTGTGGTTACATTTGCAGAAGTGGGATCACTGGGTTAAAAAGCAGATCCATTTTTAATTTTTTGAGGTATCTCCATACTGCTTTTCACAGTAGCTGCTCCAGTCTGCATTCCCACCAACAGTGCATGAGGGTTCCCCTTTCTCCACATTCTCTCCAGCACTTGTTTGTTGATTTATTGATGATAGCTATTCTGACAGATGTGATATGGTATCTCATTGTGGTTTTAATGTGCATTTCTCTGATGATTCACTAATCATCAGAGAATGTTGAGGATCTTTTCATATGTCTATTGGCCATCTGCATGTCCTCTTCGGAGAGGTGTCTATTCAGGTCTTTTGCCCATTTTTTAATTGGGTTGTTTGGTTTTTATGGAGTTGAGTTTTGTGAATTCTTTATAAATTTTAGCTATTAACCCTTTATCAGATATACTGGCAGATATCTTCTCCCATTCTGTGGGTTGTCTTTTTATTTTGCTGATGATTTTGTTTGCTGTGCAAAAAATTTTTAGTTTTATGTAGTCCCATTTGTTTTGTTTTCTTTTGTTCCCCTTGCCTGGGGAGATATATTCGATAATCAATTGCTATGAGCAATGTCTGAGATTTTGCTGCATATGTTTTCTTTTAGGATTTTTATGGTTTTCAATCTAACATTTAAGTCTTTGATCCATTTTGAATATATTCTTGTGTGTGCTGTAAGAAGGTGGTCTAGTTTCATTTTTCTGCCCATGTCTGTCTAGTTTTCCCAACACCATTTATTGAATAAACTATCTTTAGCCCATTATATGTATTTGCTTCCTCTGTTGGATATTAATTGACTATGAAGGTGTGGGTTTATTTCCGGGCTCTCTATTCTGTTCCATTGATCTATGTGTCTGTTTTTACACCAGTACCAGGCTGTAGTGAGTTCTGTGGCCTTGTAGTGTAGTTTGATATTAGGTAGCATGATTCCTCCAACTTTGTTCTTCATTCTCAGAATCACTGTTGCTATGAGGAGGGGCCTTTTGTGTTTCCATATACATTTTTGAAATATTTGTTCTTGTTCTGTGAATTATGTCATTAGAATCTTGGTAGGAATGGCATTTAACCTATAGATTGCTTTGGGTACTATGGACGTTTTAATGATGTTAATACTTCCTATCTAGGAACATGGTATTGCTTCCACTTATTCATATCTTCTTCAATTTCTTTCTTCAGTGTCTTATAATTTGGTGTGTACAGATCTTTTCCATTCTTCGTTAGGTTTATTATTAAGTATTTTATTCTTTCTGAAGCAATTGTGAGTGGGATTATTTTCTTATTTTCCCTATTAGTTCATTATTGCATATAAGAATGAAACTGATATCTAGTTATGAATTTTGTATCCTGCTACTTTTCTGAATTCATTTATCAGTTCTAACAGTTTCTTGGTATAATCTTTGGGGTTCTCTAAATACAGTAGCATGTCATCTGCAAATAAAGAGAGTTTTACTTCTTTCTTTTCAATTTGGATGCCTTCTAATTCTTCACCTAGTCCGATTGTTGTGACTTGGACTTCTAGTCCTATGTTGAATAATAGAGGGGAAAGCAGACATCCCTGTCTTGTTCCCGATCTTAAGGGGAACACTGTAGGTTTTGCCCATTGAGTATGATGCTGGCAGTGGGTTTGTCATATTTGGCCTTTATTATGTCTGGGTATGTTCCCTCTATTCCCACTTTGCTGAGAGTTTTTATCATAAATGGATGCTGGATTTTATCAAAAGCTTTCTCTGTATCTATTGATACGATGATGTAGTTTTTATCCTTCATTTTTTTAATTTAGTGAATAAAATTTACTGATTTGCCGATGTTGTACCAACCTTGCATTCCCAAAATAAATCCCACTTCATCATGGTATATGATCTTTTTGATGCTACGGTAATATTTGGTTTGGTAATATTTCCTTGAGAATTTCAGCATCTGTGTTCATTAATAATATTGCTCTATAATTTTCTTTCTTTGCTGTATCTTTATCTGGTTTTGGATTAAGGAAAATGTTGGCTTCATAGAAGGAGTTTGGGAGCCTTCCCTCCTCTTGAATTTTATGAAATAGTTTGAGAAGAAGTGTTAGTTCTTGGAATATTTGGTTAAATTCACCTGTGAAGCCATCTTGTCCAGGGCTTTTATTTTTTGTGATTTTTTTTTGATTAATGTTTCTATTTCATTAGGTGTAACTTGTCTAATCAGATTATCTGATTCTTCTTGATTTACTTTTGGGAGATTGTTTGTTTCTAAGAATTTATCCATTTCATCTAGGTGGTCCAGTTATTGGGCATATAATGGTTCATAATATTTTCTTACAACCCTTTTATTTCTTTAGTGTCAGTTGTTATTTCTCCTCTTTTATTTCTAATTTTATTTATTAGGGTCTTTTTCTTTCTTGATGAGTCTAGTTAAATGTTTGTCAATCTTGTTTATTTTTTCAAATAACCAGCTGGATTCATTGATCTTTGTATCATCTTTTAGACTTTATTTCTTTTATTTCTGCTCTGACCTTTACTATTTCTTTCCTTCTACTCTTTAGTCTTTGTTTGTTGTTCAAGTTCCTTTAATTTGTGAAGTTAGGTTATTTATTTGAGCTTTTTCTTGTTTTTTTGAGATAGGCCTGTTATCTATGTATTTTCTACTTATTTGCTCTTCCAGTGTCCCACAGATTTTGGATTGTCGTGTCCTCATTTTCATTTGTTTCAAGGAATCTTTTGATTTCCTCCTTGATCTCATTGTTGATCCATTCATTGTTTAATAAGACGTTATTTAGCTTTTATGTCTTTGCATGTTTTTCAGTGTTGTTCTGGTGATTGATTTCTAGTTTCATAGCATTGTGGTCAGAGAAGATGTTTGATACGATTTCAATCTTCTTAAATTTATTGAGCTTTGTTTTATGTCCTAACATGTGATCCTACAAAACACTCCATGTGCACTTGAAAGATATGTTTATTGTGGTGCTTTGGGGTGAAATGTTCTGAAGAGATCAATGAAATCCATTTGATCTAGTGTGCTGTTTAAGGTCACTGTCTCCTTGTTGATTTTCTGCCTGGAAGATCTACTTGCTGAGGTAAATGGGGTGTTAAGATCCAACTATGACTGTATTTCTGGTGATCTACCCTTTATGTCCACTAAGATTTGTTTTACATATTTAGGTGCTCCTATGTTGGGTGCATAAATATTTACTAGGGTTATATCCTCTTGTTGGATTGTGCCCTTTATCATTCTGTAGTGTCCTTCTTTGTCTCTTACTATGGCCTTGGTTTTAAAGTCTATTTTGTGAGATATAAGTACTGCTACTACAGCTTTCTTTTCTTTTCCATTTGCATGAAATATCTGTTCCAACTCTTTACTTTTAGTCTGTATGTATCTTTGGATCTCAGATGGTTCTCTAGGAGGTAGCATATATACGGATCTTACTTTCTTATCCATTCAGTCACACTTTGTCTTTTGTTCAGAGCATTTAAGCCATTTACATTTAAGGTGATTATGGATAGATATGTATGTAGTGCCTTTTTATTGTTAGATTGTTTTCCTCTTTTTTCTCTTTCTCTTTTTCTTCTTCTTCTTAAAGCAAGCCCTTTAACATTTGTTGTAGTGCCGGTTTGTTGTTCAACTCCTTTAGCTTTTCATGGTCTGGGAAGCTCCTTATTTTTCCTTCAATTTTAGATGCTAGCCTTGCTGGGTAAAGTAGCCTTGGTTATAGTTCCTTACTTTTCATCACTTTGAATATTTCATCCCACTCCCTTTTGGCCTGAAATGTTTCTGTTGAGAAATCAGATGCCAGGCTAATTGGCACTCCCTTGGAGGTTACTACCTGCTTTACTCTTGCAGCTTTTAGGATTCTCTCCTGTTTTTAAGCCTTGTCCTTTAAAAAAAAAAAAATTTATTTATTTTTAGAGAGAGGAGAAGGGAAGGAGAAAGAGAGGGATAGAAACATCAATGTGTGGTTGCTTCTCACATGCCCCCGCACTGGGGAACTGGCCTGCAACCTAGGCATGTACCCTAGACTGGGAATCAAACTGGCAACCCTCTAATTCGCAGACCCGCGCTCAATGCACTGAGCTGCTCCAGCCAGAGCAAGCCTTGTCCTTTTAATTGGGATGTGTCTTGGTGTAGGCCTCTTTGGGTCTGGAGCTTCCTGGGTGTGTGTGACTTTTTCCTTCACCAGATTATGGAAGATTTTTTGGTTATTGTTTCTTTCTGTTTTTAAAGATTTTATCTATTTATTCTTTTAGAGGGTAAGGGAGGGAGAGAAACATCAATATGTGGCTGCCTCTTGTTCGCCCCCTACTGGGGACCTGATCTGCAACTCAGGCATGTGACCTGACTGGTACTCCAGACAGCAACTCTTTGGTTTGCAGGCTGGCACTCAATCCACTGAGCCACACCAGCCAGGCTGTTTATTCAGATAGGTTTTTTTTTTTTTTTTAGATTTTATTTATTTATTTATTTTCAGAGAAAGGAGAAGGGAGGGAGAAAGAACAATGTATGGTTGCCTCTCACATGGCCCTCACCGGGGACTCGGCCCGCAACCCAGGCATGTGCCCCGACTGGGAATCGAACCGGGACCCTCTGGTTCCCAGCCCGCGCTCAATCCACTGAGCTATACCAGCCAGGCTCAGATAGGTTCTTGATCCCTTGCTCACTATTTATCCTTCTGGTGTTCCCATGGTATGGATATTGTTATGCTTTATGTTTTCCAAAATGTTTCTTAAGCTCTCTTCATTTTTTAAAATTCTTTTTTCTTTTTGCTGTTCTGTCTGGAGTGTGGTTTTCTACCTTGTCTTTCAAAATACCGATTTGAGTCTCTGCTTCATCAAGCCAACCGTTTATTCCTTCCAGTGTAATAGTTATTTCTGATATAGCATTATTACTGATTGTTTATGTTTTTATGGTTTCTATGTCTTCTTTCATGCTTTTGTGTATACTTATAATCATTGCTCTAAGCTCTCTGTCTGAGGGAGTCCAGCCACCCCTCTCGTGCCTCCATTGCATCTAGTTTTTCTGGAATTCTCTTGTTCTTTCATTTGGTGTATGTTTCTTTGGGTTCCCATTTTTCCTGCTTCTTTGTATTTTTTTTTTTTTTTTGCTCCAGCTGCTATACTAATCAACCTTTAAACCAATCAGCTGTTAATCTAATCAAGCTGTAATCAGCAGCCTGGCTTAAGCACCTTAGGGTGGGGCAGAGGAATTCCTGGGGGCGGGGCTATTGCTTCCCCTCAGGCTGATGCCATTTGGAGAGCAGTTCTCTGCCTGAGAAAGACTGCCTCTGCATTATGGCTAATGACTCAGCACAGGGGTTCTGGTAGCTATTCCTTCAGTTTTCTCCCCACAATAACCAGCCCCAGACTGCTCTCAAGTGTCTCTAGTCTACTCTGCCCTCCCTCTGCTGGAGCCCAGGGTAAGTGGCTGCAGATGAAATCTTGTGTGTTGCCCCTTTAAGAGGCTCTCTGCATCTTTAGCCATTTCTTCCTGGCTTAAAGAAACCCTGCTGCTTTTCACAGCTGAATGTTATCTGGGTTCCTTTCTGGCTCTGTTGCTGAAGGCCTGGGAGCCCAGCTTGGGGTTTAGACCCCACACTTCTCAGGGAGAACCCCGGGCTGCTGAAATATCCCTCCGGAACTTCAGCTGCCACCTGAGGGAGTCCAGCCCGCCCTCTCGTGCCTCCTCTGCCCTCCTTACCAGTCTTGTTGTGAAGTGGTTTCTTCTTTCTGTCCTTGGTTATAAGGCTTCTCACCAGCTAGTGTTCAGTTGGTTATTCAGGATAATTTCTCTACAGTTTAGTTGTAATTCCCGATTGCTCCAGGGAGGAGGTCAGTGCAGCTTCCACTTGCTCCTCTGTCATCTTAGATCTCCCCAGAACGTTGTTTAAAGCAGTTGCCATTGGGTAGGTCAGTGCTCTCGAAGGCTTGCTTTCACCCAAACACAGTGTCTGCCATTTTTGTGTCATAGAATAATAGATTTACTGCAGTTTCAATGTCATTGTTTACCTATAAATTCTTTATCTGTATTATCTGTTCTCTCTGCAAGGTAAGTGACCAGCCCAAGGTCAGAGCCAGATTCGGAGCTTAGAATCTGACAGCCGTGAGGAAGCTTTATTCTCTGAGCTGAGCCACGCCTTTCCTTTAGTAGAGGAATCAGTGGAGGGCTCAGCTTTTATTCTTCAAGATAACCACTCTCTGAGACAGTAAGTCACACCCCTTGTTAAACATTTAAAAAGTTTTTTCATCCTTGTTACTGCTTCATGATACCCTAACAGCTTGGAGTGATGGCTTTGTAAGAGAAGGCTACTGGAATCAGGCTGCTGTTTAAATCATGTGTCTGCCGTGTAGTGGCCCACTCTGCTTTAATCGTGTAGTCACAGAGGGACTGAAAGTCACAGGTGGCAGTGCCTATGTGAAAAGAAAACGTGAGTTTTGTGATTTGGCTGAATGAGAAAGTGTTCTGTCCAGCGTCACAGTGTCTTCTCTGACCCCAGCTCCATTCCTACGGCCTGTAGTCTACATCCCACACAGGTTAGGGCTTATTTCTGTGTAGTACCATTTGACACTCTTCGGCTATTGTTTGGTGTTTGTTGTTGTCTCCCTTGGTAGGTATGGACCTGTTTGCATGTGACGAGCAAGTCATAGAATTGGTAGCCCTCAACATGTTTAAGACATTTGGCTGATTTAACTATTGACTGCAAGAACTTTTCTTAGGGATTTGGCGCAAAATCTTATGCATGTTCTTTCTTGCTCAGTAATACCTACTCTGTGATTTGTAGCGTGGTTATTAAGTGTTTGGGTTCTAGAATCAGACTGTTGGTTCTTCTCATGACTAGCTTTGGGATCTGAGACAAATTCCTTAACCTCTTTGGGCCTCAGTTTCTTCATCCGTAAATAAGAATAACAGCTGTTACTACTTTATATGGTTGGGAGCTTTAGGTGAGTTGGTATACTTAAAGCACAGAGAATAGAGCCTGGCACATAAAAAGGGCTCACTATTGCTGTTTTAAGAAATAGTCAAATCTCTAGGGTCTTGACATTCAGGTTAGTGAGAATTATGGGTTCAGGAAGCCTGAAGATTCTATTCACAGCTGGCTAGGGCCTCTGTGAGTAATTTTGAGTTATAACGAAGTGCCATAACTCTGGAAAGTTCCAAGATGTTCAGATGAGTACATATGAAAAGTAGAGTTGAGTTATAAACACAACCATTTGGAAGAATTTTAGTGCAAGGATGAGGTGAAAGAAATGGATTGGCTCTGAAGTCAATGGCAACAGGTTTGCACTATGCACTTGATGTTCTGTTATCTAAGCAAGAAATAATTTTCAAAAGTTCATCAGAGGATCCCAAAGCTAAAAAAAAAAAAAAAAATTCCAAATCTCTTTCAGCAAAGTCCTTTAAAGCTGTGGTAGGTTCCTAGTTGAAATCCAGGCGACTGTAGCTTTGGTTAAATAAACACGTGGCTCGGAACTACAGATGGGAATGGAGGAAGAAGCTGCTTGTCCCTGAGGATGGCCGCCAGTGAAGTCTGCTTCCCAGCACTCCCACCTGTTCAGTCTTCTCCCCATGACTCCAGGATGGCCGTGAGACTTGCTTCCGACCCATAGCAGGCAGTGGATGGGACACTCCATTATTCTGAGACTTGGTCATAAAAAGGCTCACAGTTTTCGCTTATCCTTCTGGAATGCTAGCTCTGGAGGAAGTCATTGACCAGGCAAGAAGTCCAGCTATCCAGAGAAAACCATGTTATGGAGCAGCGGTGTACCGAGACCGTGGAAGTAGTCCACCTAGAGTGTGGAGAATTTGGCTGTGAATTGTCTGTAGAAAATTTAAAAACAATATTAAAACCAACTAAAGCTTGATCTGCTTTTTATTATTACCATGCACAAGCAATTCTAAATGATGTTAGTGATAAAGTATCCCTTTCTATGAATGGACACTGCCTTCCTCACCCCCCCCCCCGCCCCCACACATACACACCCTGTCAGCCAGTGCTGTGAAGCCCTAGGTAGCCATGTGGAAATTGTGATGTCTAGCCAGCTACTCCAGCCGTCCTAGCCCAGGCACCAGGATGTGAAAGAAGTCATTTTGGGTGTCTAGCCCATGACAGCTTTCAGAAGACTTTAGCTCCTGCTTTGCATAAAAGATCCAAAGCCATAGGCGTCCAATTGAGCCCAGTCAAACCACAGAACTACAACTGAGAATGTAAGTAGTTGTCTTAGGCTACTAAGTTTGGAGTGGTTTGTTATGCAGCAATTGATAAACAGAACGGAGAAGAAGCATGTAGGAAGGAAAAAGCCACTCTCATCTGTTTTTTTACTCTTATAAAGTAACACCCAAGTATCCTTTGTTGTGTAGGGTTTCTAGAGATCTGCTTATCTTGATGTTAACAGAGGCGAGAAATACTTGATTTCACCATTAGATGGAAATTATATCTATGTAGGTGTTTCTAAGCAATAAGAGATCAAAAACCTCTAAGGGGTGACCACAGAATGCAAAGCATTGGGTCAGCCTACTAAGTTCTTGATGTACTTCCTATTTTTAAAAACCTGTTATAGGAAGAAATGGTATCTACAGTGTGGGAGGAGGAAGGTCTCAAAGGACCTTAAGAGGACAGTGAATACTTCATAATTATTTGCCTAAAATGATGAGCAAACTAAAAAGCCAACCAGTGACCTGAAAAATGGTCATTTGTGATTTAAAAGAATAAACTCTTTAGGAATAAATACTAATAACACTAGTAGCTTTGTCTCTTCTCATCCTCATATCATTTAAAAATGCATTTGGCCCTGGCCAGGAGGCTTGGCTGGTTGGAGTGTTGTCCCATACACCAGAAAGTTGCAGGTTCAATCCCCAGTCAGGACACATACCTGAATTGTGGGTTTGATCCCCAGTTGGGGTGCTTATGTGAGGCAACCGATCAGTGTTTCACTTCTCACATTTATGTCCACCCCCTTTCCTCTCTAAAATCAATAAATATATCCTTGGGGAAGGATTTTAACAAAATGCATTTGTAAGGGTTAAAATCCTTTCCCTTGAAATAGCCTCAACTTTAAATATTTATTAAAACACTCAAATTAATACACAATAATGTATTTCAGAGCCTTATAAGCATGTTATTTAGTGAGGAGCAAATTCAATGTTTTTTGGGAAGAGAACATCAGTTGGTCAGTGAGGCCTATCAGAGAGGCTGAGAAAGGGGCCTTGGGAATAGCCAAGTAGCAGGTGCACATGAAACCCTTCAGGGTCAGAATAAAGTGTGTGCCCTTTAACGGTTCTTCTCCAACAGTAGTCATTTTCATTATTTCCCCTGGGTGACCTTTTGTCCCTCGTTTACTTTTTTGTCTCTTGACAATTAGTTTTTAAAAACAAATTAAAAAGGTAAGCTCAATAGAAGAGAAATGGTAAGTGAATGTATGTATTTTTTATCAAGACCGTGTGTACCCTGAGCGCACATAATCGGGGTGCCCACAAGTATTCCAAACCTCCCCTGAGACGTGGGTATTGAGAGGGATAACAACGCACAGCAAGCAGAGGACCCGGCCTCCGCCTGCCAGCGTTGCTGTGGTGAGCGCTCCCTCCGCTGAGCCTGCCCGGAGCAGACCCACCAAATCCCGTGTAAGTGGTCAGAGTACAAATGAGGCTGTCGGTGGGTAGTCCTACCCTATTCACGAGCTCTTTCAGAACAATTTTCATTACTTTTTTTAAATACTGTTTTTGGCAAACACTCGACACTTGAAATAAAAAGTGCATGAGTCACCTACTGGGATAGGCACAGTATGTGGTTCATTGAATTTAGCTAAATTGTGAGTCATCCATCAATAGTCCTCTCGGTGAACATACTTGCAATAATTTCACATGTTACAAACAAAAATAGGTATGATTTTCAAGATTCTTGAAGCTATTTTCCTTAGGGATGTTTTGGATCGTGTTTAGTGTTACTTGTTTTGTTAGGTGGTGAGAAAATTGTCAGCTTTCTTTTCAGGTGAATCCGAAATTTGTCTGTCACGTTGTAAAAGAACTGTGGTTTGGGAGGCTTTTGGGGTGCAACATGGATCTGGAGTCATGAGTTGGGGAAAATAACAAGAATGAATGATTCATATCTGTTCTTGTCAGATCATTGGCTTCTAAGATGAATTTTGGCATCTGAGAAATGATTGGCTCCACTCTCAAGAAAACAGTGTCAGAACTGCAAAACACGCACAGGGGCCCCTTTGTGTCCCGACCGAAGAGCAGAATGGGCGGTGCGGAGTCTGTGCGCCACTGCCCTCTGTCGGGTGGCACCGGCATTCCTCCGGGCCGGGCCCCAACGCGAACGAGGCTCCTGGTCTGGCGGCAGGTGACCCAAGTGAATAAGTCAGCATTGGACTAAAACCAGTTGTTGTTGTTTTTATATAGTTGGTTTATATAAGCTAAAAGGAACATCTCTCTGGCCAGAGCGGCAAGAGTCTAGGGTTTCCGGCCAGAAAGGCCCTCGCTTCCTTCCTGGTGTCTGCCTGGTAAGAGCCTGGCGTCTGCTGTTGATGGCGTGGAGATGTTGTGATTAAACCCCTAGATCCTTGTCTTTTTGAAAAGTAAAAATAATCACAAGAGAAAGTATCCCTGACTATTATTTTTCCTGTCTTTTGCTTTTGGGTATGGCCAGAAGTGAAAGTTTTTATATGACTGTAAAAGAAGTTATGGTTCTTTGCAAATGATGCTTAAGGTGCTCACACCAGTAAGACGTATGCAGGAGGCTCAGGAATCTGGGGAGTTATTTGGGCACATGTCTCTGTCCTTGTGCACCTTCCCCACTGTGCAGGGTTCAGTGTCCAGGCTGGAGCCTTGGAGCCCTGTCCTGCTGCCACTGACTAACTTGGGAAAGTTGTGTGGGTCTTGAAACCTCATGTCTGCCATGTATAAAATGAGACATTTGGAAAAGAGGATTTCTTAGGGTTATTTCATTTCTGAGAGTGCAATAAAAATGGTATTTTCTCTCTAGGTGATAATGTAAGCCCTCTCTTTTTCTCCCTATCTCTCTCCCTACTTGTCTTTGAGGAAGCAAAGTATTCACTGTGCTAATTTAGGACCAGGACGTGAGGTGATGGAAACAGCTTGATCGACTTCACTGCTTGTCGGCTCCTGTACCAGCTGTGTTGGACACGCGTCGCTGCCCCAGGGCCCAGTCGGAGTCTCTGGGGCCAGCAGATGGCGCACTTGCACAGTCCACACATTTTTCCAGGCTCCCAAGGTAAAGTAAATGGAACAGATTAGCATCCAAAAATTAACAGCTACTGGTTTGAACAAATTGCAATACTTTCCAGGCTACTAAAACCATGGCACTTTTTTGAGTTGGAACATTCGCTAATATTTATACAATGGTTAGGAAGGTTGTTAATCTACGACACTTTTTATTGCCAACAGCACCTTTCACCTGAGCACAAAAAAGACCTTAAATTTGCTTGTTTTTTTCAGATGGAGAAGTAAGGGCAGAGAATAAGTTGGCTAAGGTCCCAGCAGAACTAGTCCAAATAAGTCAGACCATACACCTTGGTGATCTTTAAAAATTCTCATTCTTAGCTTTCCTTCCTTGAACACTTATTCCTCTTGGTTGTGAAGGGGCATGTGTGCATGCTGGGTTGTCTTGGTGAGGGGAAGAGAAATGGACACCTTTGGCATCTCTGGGGCATTGTTGCAGTGACTGCCACAGTCACGCACCTCCTGACCTCCTGCATCTGTGTGTGAAGTGTGAAGCCCTGTGATAATACCAGGGAGCCTGTGTGGATTACGTGCTTTGAGCCAGGCATTGTTTTAGCAGTTCTTGTGTGTCGGTATTAATCATTTAATCCTCCTATCACTACCCTCCCCCCCATCCCGAGGGAGCCAAAGTGGGTGAACAACTTGCCTGGAGTAACAGATTTAGACTTTCTAGGCTCCGAATTAAAGTGATAAGGACAACAAACTATTTTATTTTATTTTATTTTATTTTTTTGGTGATAACCACTTTTGATCCCAAGTATTTTCCAACTAATAGATTGTGAACTGATTTTTAATTTTTAAATTCTGGAAAATTTATGGGGACTTTGATTATATCATGCCAGCCTTGGTTATATCCACTTGTGAGCGAGTGTTGGTTTAGAAGAATCCCTTCTGCCCCTCATGCTTAAAAGGAATGGTTCACCAGAAATGGAAGGAAGATGTGAATGAAATAAGGAAGTTTGTCTGGCAATTTAACCACACAAGTAATACTTATTTTTCAAGTCCTCACCTGTAGCCGTGGAGCAGCACAGGGGACGTGCAACACGCACGCAATATGTACTTGTTACGAAAGAACACAGAGTGCTGTTGGGCGCCAGGCTCACACATTAGTTCATGTGACCCTCATCGCAACGGTGGTGAGCCCCATTGTACAGATGGGGAAGCCCAGGTTCAGCGAGGTTAAGCGAACAGCTAGTAAATGACAGAGTCAGAATGCAAACCAGCTTCTGCTGCGGATCATGCTGATACCCCTGGGCTGCATTGCCTCCTGCGATAGGGAGCAGTGCATTGCTGGGATGTGGGGCGGTTTGACCAGAGTCAGCCACAGGAGCAGCACCTGCTCATTCCCAGCTGCCCGACACCGATCCTGGTAGAGCAAATCAGTTCTAAAATGAAAAATGAGAGTAAAAATTGTTAAATGACCTCTGAGCCTTGGTAAAAGAGAAGAGTCACCAAAAATAACAGGAGACCTCAGGGAGGATGACACATTTTTTTATACAAGCATTAAAGTTTGTGATATTTAGCGTGAGGATTCGTTCTTCATTTTCACTGAAGACTAAACAGGAGGAAGTTGCATTAAATCACAACCGTGTTTGAATAAACATCTGTTGTCTTTACCTCCCCCCTTCTAAAAAGGGTAAAAAGCCTTTGAGGTAAAGAAAGCAAAGTCCCGAGCAGCCTGGCGTTGCTCTAGTCCTGAGTGTGAGTGGTTCCCAAACTGGGGACCACGGGCCTGTTGCCAGGGTCTGTGAATCCTGAGCACACATCCAGCCTCGTGAGTGCACTGAACACACACTCACACATGTTGCACCGCTGTATTCTAACAGACGCAAGTGCTGTTTCATGTACCACATTACAAAGTTGCTTCCACAGCTTTTTGTGCAAATGAATTCACAGTAGCATTCTGTTGTATTTTTTTCTTAATATAAATATAAGATCTGAAATGTGAGATATAAAGTTTAGATTCTACAGCAGCTTACTCCTTTACAATCTTAAGCATGTTAAAATGTACATAGAATTTTATAGGTAACTTGGATTAAAAAATGAAAACTGAAATTCTTTCAGCAGCAACTTTTTAAAAAATAATTCTCCAGACTGATCAGAGGGTGCTTTGTATATATCCTCAGGACTGTGAAGAATTACCTAGAGGCAAGACAAGAGCTCATTAATTAAATATTTCTGTACTGGACACTCATCATGCCTGACAGTTCTCTCATTATGTGCCCCTGAGAGGGATACTAGTTGTCAGCAGCTGATGTAAAATAATTTTCTCGCTACTATAACTGGAGGAGAAAAGGCTTGATAGCAATTCTTCATGTCTATTAGATAAATTATTTAAGGAAAATGGTTTTGCACTGAAGGGAGAGTCAAAACATCTCATGCAAAATCTTAAAATAATCTGTTTTTTATGACAAGAAAAAAATAACTTTCTTCAAACGTAAACATCTTTTGCTGGTTTCCCAGGGACACCTCCACCTTTGCTGCCTCTCTTCTCAGGTATATTTCTCTATTTCTCACATAGCAAATATTGTATATGCCCCATGTAACAGAAGGGCCAAGTGTAAAGAATTCAATTGTTTTTACTGAATATTATAAACGGAGAAATTTGGCAATACATTGTGGCCTTTATGGTAGGCAAGATCTTTGGATAGTCTTTCAATTATTCTTTTCCTTGACAGAAATGAATACATTTTTACATTCATATCCGTATCTATGATCTACGTCTATGTCTATATCTAAATCTGGTAGAAAATTTTGCTTTCTGTTTCTTTTTACATGAATTATAAAGGCAGAGCTCAGGTCATTTGGCCGATTATGCTGGTTCCCATGAACAAAAACGGATGGGATCCTGTTTCCGTAGCTGATTTAAATGAAGCAAAGGAAGGCGTTGGTAAGTGACATGCGGATGAAACGGGAAAGGTCACCAGAGACTCCCTCTGGAAAAGCACTGGATCCAAATAGTTTTACAAGCAATTCTTGCAAACTTTCATGAAAAAGACACTGTTTTAAATATTTCAAAGCTTTCTAGTTCATTTTCTAGTAACGCTGATGCCCAAAGAAAACCACATATAAAACTAGTTTAAATACAAAACCGTAGGATTAAACAAAACAAACAAGCGGGACTAAGGGTTATCCTGTGACACAGGCATGCAGACGCCTCGGTGCTCCGCTGGTGCCCCACCTCCCACCTCTGATGTCCACGCTGCTGTCTCTCGGCTCCTCCGCCTCAGGGTTCCCCAGGCCTTGGGAGCTGCAGTCTGCAGTTCGGGTGCAGCCCAGGGGTGTGGAGGAGTTTGTGTCCCTAGAGACAGCAGCCCTCAGCCATTGGGATAAAAACTCAATGAGGAGGCATTCCTGGGTGCATCACACGTAATTACACTGAGGTTTCCCCAAGGAAATCGAAGCCCGGTTGTCTGTAGTAGTCACCGGCTCATCAGCGCACCCCTTGTTTCTTTTCCTCCTTTCCTGTCTCTCTTTCCCCACTCGCTCACTCCAGTTTCTTGGATTCATCTCTCAAGTAGACTACCTGTATGTATCCTTGTGTCAGGCTCTGCTTTTGGGAGAATCTAAGCTAAGACATAAAAATGATTCATTATTAGGAAATCCCTTAACATAATTAATCAGTATGTCAGTAGAGGAATTAACAAATTCAAAAAAAGCATTTGATATAATCCAACTTCCATTTGGATAAGAAGTACTGCTAAAATTTGAATAGAAAAAAACGTCCTTACTATCAGAGTTTACTCAAGAAAATAGGAACCACTCTGCATTATGTAAAACTGAAGTTTAATATGGGAATTGACTATAAACATAATGAAAGGACTGGAGGAAGGTAAGGTTACTAAAAATAGCAACTGCAACAAACAACCAGAACTTGGGCTAAAGGACAACGTCTCCCAGCAGCCCAGGGTGCTGTGCCAGAGAGGCTCCTGGTTCTTGGAGTCAGCTGCTGTGAAGGACCCAGAAGTCTACACTTCCCACCCGCTGTTGTTGCTGCCGTTGGCCATTGCTAATGCTGCTTTAGGTATTATTGTTGCTACTGTTACAAGTTGACACTGTCCTCACTGCTGCTACTACCGCCAGATATATCATCAGAAGCCAAAAGTAGGAAGAGGGTTGCTGCTTCCATCTTCCAGTCTTCTAGTCTTCCAGCAGGGCCTTCCATTGGCAGAACCTACCAGAAGCTAGCTGGCAAGATTGCCTGGGAAATGCAGCTTTTGTTATCTCAGCCCCCTCCCTCCATAAATCAAAGCACAAAATGTTGCGAATAAGGCCTTAGAGCAAAATGGTTGGCCACATAAAACCTGTAAACGCAGTCACATAAAACTGAAATACTAACTTGGTTTTTTTTCTTTTAAAGTCGGAGATAAGACAAAGATGCAAGTTATCACAAAGCTTTTTTCTTTTTTAAAAATCTTCACCCAAGGATACATCCATTGATTTTATTTTATTTTTTAAAGATTTTATTTATTTATTTTTAGAGAGAAGGGAAGGGAAGGAGACAGAGAGGAACATCAATGTGTGGTTGCCTCTGGCGCACAGAGGCAGACTCCTGCCCGCAGTCTCCACAGCGTTATGGATGAGAATAAATCTACCAAGACATGATCTGCTTGGGGAGGAAAGGTGGCCAGTCTCTCAAAGGAGAAGGACCAGGAACCTGTTCCTCAATGGGCTTTTATTGGGTTTATTTGCATAGGAATACAGGGTGTATATGTAAACCTCATCAATCATTGTCAGGCAGTAATGATCAAACAACAGATAACATTCAAAGTACTCTGGGAGCTTATTCTGAGTTAGGATCAGATAGCTAAAGGGCCATAAAGCTTTGGGGAACAAACTCATTTCAAGCTTGGACCCTTATCATGTAAATTGAAGATATTAGCAAAGCAGGTTTCACAGGATTTTATGCATTCTTCCTTAGGCCTGATCTCCCAAGGGAACCCGCCCTTTCCAGCGCAGGGCTGCACCCACCTCCAGCATTGTTTCAGGCTTAAGTAGGGCAGGGGAAGTAAGGCAGCCAAAAGATTAGGAGACTTCTTGCAGACAGAATGAGGACTCAGGCTATGTCAAAGCCGAGGTGCAAGGGTCCATCACCCCCTTTTTCTATAGGCCCTCAAGTCCTTCCCTGGGAGCCCCTATGTGACCATGCCTATCTTAGGTCATTCCTCCCTTGAGGAATCTTACCCATCACTGGCTAACTAGATCATCAATACAATGATTCTTAAGACTATCTGGAAGAATAAATGGATGGGAATATCAGTAAAATTTTGAAAAAGAAAAGTAGTGAAGTGAGAGGAACTTATATTATAAAATATTTAATATATTAGAAATAAAAATAAATAATTAAACAGACTGTTTCTGTACCAAGACTAGACAGAGTAATCAGTAAAATATAATATATAATGCAGAAGAAATGTTAAGTATACATAAGAAATGAGTATATGATTAAGATATAATTACAATTTATCATTATTATTCAAAAGGATATCTGACTAGTGACATGCCACCTTATAGTCATCAAACTTCCTAGAATCAGACACTTTATTAACCCACTTTAATAAGCTCCCTTGTGCTTAAATTAGCCAATGTTTTTAGAGAGCTTTTGGAATTTTAAGAACTGAAAGGAAATAATTGCCAATATAATATTCTACGCCCATTAAAATATCCTTCAAAAAGAAGGTAAAGTAAAGGTATTTTCTGATAAAAATTGAGAGAATTTTTCACAAACAGCCTTGCACTAAAATAAAAAAATACTAAAGGGATGTGTTTAGGCAAAAGTAACATGAACTTGACTGAAACACAGAAATAGAGGCATAAAGAAGAAACACAGAAAAGGTAAATATGTGGATAAATTTAAAGGAATATATGCTATACAGAGCAATAATAATAGCTTATGGAATTAAAATATATGTACAATTAAAAGTCATGATAATGGAGACTTCTGGTCAAGATGGAGGTGTAGGTAAATGTGCCTTGCTTCCTCACACAACCACAGCACAATTACAGCTAAATTACTGAACAACTATCATTTAGAACCATCAGAAAATTGAGCTGTATGAAAGTCCGACAGTTAAGGAGTTAAAGAAACCACATTTGTCCAGACCGATAGGAAGGCTGCAGGGGCAGGACACATAGACTCAGAGTGGGCTGGTCCTAAACACATGTGTGGTAGATATAAAAAAGAGGGATGTCTTGGGAGTGAGGAATCCCAGGCCCACACTAGACCACCCAGTCCAAGGTTCCAGTGCCAGGAGGATAACTCCCCATAACTTCTCGCTGTAAAAACCAGTGGGGGTTGGGTTGGCAGAAGAAACTGTGGGATCCTCAGGTGTCTCCTTTTGGATGGCTCTGCACACGGACTTACTCAGACTCACTCCCTCTGGGTTCCAGCACCAGAGCAGCACCTTGAAGGGTACCAATGGCATACGGGGAGGAACCAAAGTGTCTGGAATCAGGGCAAGAGCTGGGGGACAGCTCCCTCCCAGAGAAAACTGTAGACCTTGGCCATTGTTCCTTTTCTGAGCCCTCCCCAAAACAGAGCCATAGTGCTGCCCCACCATATCTGAGTCTCCATCAATCTGGCTCACATGTTAGCCCCACCCTGATGATTACCTAAGACTCTGCCCCATCCAGCTTAAGGACCCACCCAAGCTGGTTAATAGTGGCTTTTTCATATGAATGGCTGGGTTAGGCACATGTCTCAGGCCTTCCTAAACACTCTCAAATAATAGCTGAGCCCAATACCTCTTGCTGAGTAGCCTCAGGCCTGGCACTATCAGCAGCCATCTACAGATCACTTTACAGCTTATGCCACGGGGTCCCAGACAGAACACAGGTGGAGGATGACCTTGGCCTGCACCCTCTGGGAAACCCCAGAGTTTGCACACCCAGCAGACAGTTACAGACCACTATGGAGCACCACCACCCATCCACTTCTACAAGCCACAGAGGGAGATGGCTGGTGGCCAATGGTCACAGCCAGTTTTATCAGCTGTCTGACCTGCGTAAATCCCTCCATTGACCTGCTCACAGCAGTGAAGACTCAACAACAAGAGGAGGGAGTACTCAGTCTACACAAGGGGCACATCTTGAATACCCAGCTTGGGTGATAGGGGAGGCTATGCCATTGGACCCTACAGGGTGTCGACTACATTAGGCCACGCTACCAAGACACAGAGTTAAAGCAGCTCTGCCTAATACTCAGAAACAAACACAGGGAGGTTGCCAAAAGGAGAAAAGAAATATGGCCCAAATGAAAGAACAGAATAAAATTCTAGAAAAATGACTAAATAAAATGGAGATAAGCAATCTATCAGATACAGAGTTCAAAACACTGGGTATAAGGATGCTCAAGGAACTCAGTGGGTATTTCAACAGCATAAAAATGATCCAATCAAAAATGAAAGAAACACCAATTGAAATAAAGAACAATATACAGGTGATCAATAGTGGAGTAGATAAAGCCAAGAATCAAAACAATGATCTGGAACATAAGAAAGAAAAAGACATCCAATCTATACAGCGAGAAAAAAAAAGAATCCAAAAAATCAAGGATAGTGTGAGGAGCTTCTGGGACAACTTCAAGTGTTCCAACATTCACATTTTAGGGGTGCCAGAAAGAGAAGAGAAAGCACAAGAAATTGGAAACTTATTTGAACAAACAATAAAAGAAAACTTCCCTAATTTGGTAAAGGAAATAGACATACACGTCCAGGAAGCACAGAAAGTCCTAAACAAGAAGGACACAAAAAGGCCCACTCAAAGACACATGATAATTAAAATGACAAAGGTTAAAGATAAACAGAGAACTTTAAAAGCAGCAAGAGAAATGCAGATAATTACCTACAAAGGAGTTCCCATAAGACTGTCAGCTGATTTCTCAGAATAAACTTTGCAGACTAAAGGGGATTGGCAAGAAGTATTCAAAGCCATGAAAAGCAGAGACCCACAGTCTAGATTACTCTAGCCAGCAAAGCGCTCATTTAGAATGGAAGGGCAAAAAAAGTGCTTTTCAGACAAGGTAAAGCTAAAGGAGTTCATCATCACCAAGTCGTTATTATATAAAATGTTAAAGGGACTTATTTAAGAAAAAGAAGATCAAAACTATGAACATTAAAATGGCAATAAATACATAACTGTCAACAATTGAATCTGAAAAACAAACTAAGCAAACAAGCAGGGCAGTAACAGAATCATAGATATGGAGAACATTGAGATGGTCACCAGTGAGCGGGGTGGGTCTGAGGGAATGAGAGAAAAGGTGCAGGGATTAAGAAGCACAAATTGGTAGGTACAGAACAGGCAGGGGGATGTTAACAGCAAGTATAGGAAATGAAGTTCCCAAAGAACTTATGTGCATGGCCCATGGACATGAACAAAGGAGAGGGCAGTTGCCAGAGGGAGTTGGAGGTGCTGAGTGAGGGGGGAAAAATTGTGACACCTGTAATAGTATAATCAATAAAAAAGTCATGAAAATAACAAAAGTGATGGTGAGGTAAATAGAGTTAAAGTATTCTAAGGATCTAATTGTCTGGGGAACAATATAATAAATTACAGTCTAAGAAATAAAGAATGGTGTAAACTAGTATAATAACGAAAAATAGTGAAGTAATATATTATAAACAAGTTAATACAGGGGAAATGAAACAAAATATACATTATTCATTAAATACTTGAAGGAGCAAAAACAACAAAACAGATTGAAAAATGGTAAGAAAAACAGGAAAACAATAGGTTGGTATATATGAGCCCAAATTCAACCAGAAGTATATTCACTATTAATGGACCACATTCTCCCATCAAAAGACAAAAGTTACCAAACTATATTTAAAAAAAATACCCAACTATATGTTTGAAGAGACACATCTTAAACATAAAGACAATAAAAGGTTGAAAGTAAAAAGAATAGGCAAAGATATACTATACTAACCTAAGCAAAAGAAAGCTATATTGATTTAACCAAACTAAACTGGAAGATAAGAAATATATTAGAAATGAAAAAGAATGTTTCTATTTTTTAAATATGTTTTATTGATTATGCTATTATAGTTATCAAATTTCCCCACTTTATTCCCCTCCACCCTGTACACCCCCTCCCGCTGCATTCCCCCCCTTTAGTTCATATCCATAGGTCATACACAGAAGTTCTTTGGCTTCCACATTTCCTGTACTATTCTTAACCTCCCTCTGTCTATTTTCTACTTACCATTTATGCTACTTATTCTCTGTACCTTTTCCCTCTCTCTCCCTACTCCCTCCCCCGCTGATAACCCTCCATGTGATCTCCATTTCTGTGATTCCATTTCTGTTCTAGTTGTTTGCTTAGTTTGTTTTAGTTTTTGTTTTTTTTTTTTAGGTTCGGTTGTTAATAGCTGTGAGTTTGTTGTCATTTTACTGTTCATAGTTTTGATCTTCTTTTCTTAGATAAATCCCTTTAACATTTCATATAATAAGGTCTTGGTGATGATGAACTCCTTTAACTTGACCTTATCTGGGAAGCACTTTATCTGCCCTTCCATTCTAAATGATAGCTTTGCTGGATAGAGTAATCTTGGATGTAGGTCCTTGCCTTTCATGGCTTCAAATACTTCTTTCCAGCCCCTTCTTGCCTGCAAGATTTCTTTTGAGAAATCAGCTGATAGCCTTATGGGAACTCCTTTGTAGGTAACTGTCTCCTTTTCTCTTGCAGCTTTTAAGATTCTCTCCTTATCTTTAATCTTTTTTTTTTTAAGATTTTATTTATTTATTTTCAGAGAGAGGAGAAGGGAGGGAGAAGGAGCAATGTACGGTTGCCTCTCACATGGCCCTCACCGGGGGGACCTGGCCCGCAACCCAGGCATGTGCCCTGACTGGGAATCGAACCGGGACCCTCTGGTTCCCAGCCTGCGCTCAATCCACTGAGCTACACCAGCTGGGCCTTATCTTTAATCTTGGCTAATGTAATTATGATGTGCCTTGATGTGTTCCTCCTTGGGTCCAAGTTCTTTGGGACTCTCTGAGCTTCCTGGTCTTCCTGAAAGTCTATTTCCTTTGCCAGATTGGGGAAGTTCTTCATTATTTGTTCAAATAAGTTTTCAATTTCTTACTCTTCCTCTTTTCCTTCTGGCACTGCTATGGTTTGGATGTTGGAACTTTTAAAGTTGTCCTGGAGGTTTCTAAGCTTCTCCTCATTTTTTTGAATTCTTATTTCTTCATTCTGTTGTGGTTGAATGTTTCTTTCTTCCTTCAGCTACTTCCTTCTTGATTTGAGTCCTGATTACTTCCTGTCACTGTTGGTTCCCTGTACATTTTCCTTTATTTCACTTTTCATAGTCTTCACTTTTTCATCTAATTTGCAACCAAATTCAACCAATTTTGTGAGCATCCTGATTAGCAGTGTTTTGAACTCTGCATCTGATAGGTTGGCTATCTCTTCATTGCTTAGTTGTATTTTTTCTGGAGCTTTGATGTGTTCTTTCATTTGGGCATTTTTTTTTTTTTGTCTTGGTGAGCCTGTTACATATAAGGGCGCAGAGCCTTAGGTGTTCACCAGGGCAGGGTAACCCATGTCGTTGCGTTGTGATGCTGTATGTGGGGGACGGGTCTGAGAGGGAGCAATGCTGCTTGCTCTGCTCTCTGCCGGCTTTCAGTCACTTCCTCTACTACCCACAATCAAATTGGGCCCTTCTGCATCTGATTCCCAGGTGAGTGGGCTTGTGTATGTCCTAGGACCCTGTGGGTCTTTCCAACAAACTCTCCTGTGAAGCTGGGAGTTTCTCCTGCTGCCGCCTCAACCCCCACAGGTGTTTTCAGTCAGAGGTTTTGAGGCTTTATTTCCCTGCTGGAACCCTTTGTCGCGTGGTCTTCTCACTCCCCAGTTGTTCCTCCCAGTTTATCTGCACGTGAATGTGGGACTGCCCAGTCCCCAGTCTGCTGCCTTGCTGCGAGTCCTCTCCACCTAGCTGCGGGTCTCGGCCCCTCCAGCTGGTCTGGATGAATGTTTCTTCTTTAACTCCTTGGTTGTCAGATTTCCATACAGTTCAATTTTCTGTCAGTTCTGGTTGTTTTTTGTTTTTAAATTTGTCATCCTTCTTTTGGCTGTGTGAGGAGACACAGTGTGTCTACCTAGGCTTCCATTTTGGCCAGAAGTCCCTGAAAAAGGATGTTTATAAATGATAAATGGGGCAAAGGACCCAGAGAATAAAGAAATTATAAATTTGTGTATAACCCAGTTTCAGAATATACAAGGCCAAATTTGGTAGAACTAAAATGAGAAACAGAGAAATACACAATCATAATACAATGGGAGACTCCAAAACACATTCAACAGTAATTGATAGCATTAAAAGGCAAAAACAATCTATAAGTATATAGAAGATTTTCATTATATGATTAAAGAAACTAAAAAAAGTTAATGCCATCACCAAATATAGAATACAGTAACCAACAACTGCAGAGTGCTCTTTATTTTCAGGTAACATGGAATAGTACCAAAATTTAACATATACAGAGCCATAAAACATTTCTCAACAAATTTTAAAAGACAGAAATTGTATATATTATATTATCATGGCTCCATGCAATTAAACTAAATAACAAAAGAAAGATAACAGAAAATGCCCAAATATTTGGAAATAAATTACTCAATTACTCAAGGCTAAAGAAGACAAATACAATGGAAACTAGAAAATATTTTGATCTGAATGATAATGAAAATATGACATAGCACAACTTGTTGTGGCACATAGCTGAAGCCATACAAAGAGGAACATTTATAGCCTTAAAATGCTTATATTGCTGGGAAAAAAAGCAGTGATCAAATTATCTATTTTAAGAAATTAGAAATGCTGCAGAAAATTGAGCCCAAAGGAAGTAGAAAAGGGAAACAATGAAGATAAGAATATAAAAAAGTAGAATAGAATAAAAATGCCAGATTTTGTTTTTTTGAAAATATTAGTCAAATTAATAAACTTCTAGCAAGATTGATCAGGAAATAAAGAGTAAGGCACAAAATTATTAATATCAAGAATGAGCCCTGGTCGGTGTGGCTCAGTTGATTGAGTGCTGGCCTGCAAAACAAAAGGTTGCTGTTTTGTTTCCTGGTCAGAGCACACGCCTGGAATGCAGGCCAGATCCCTAGCTGAGGATGTGTGAGAGGCAACCAATCGATGTTTCTCTCCCTCTCTTTCTCCCTCCTTTCCTTTTTCTCTAAAATAATAAAATCTTTTTGAAAAGAATGAAAAAGGGGACATCATTATGTATCCTACAAAATTAACAAGAAAATAGTAGGATATTATAAAAAAACTTTATGTGCATAATCTTGAAAATGTAAAATAAAATGGACAAAGTCCTGGAAAATAAAAACTTACCAAAACTGATACAAAAAGTGTAAAATCTGAGTAGTGTTACAGTTACTAAAAGAAATGTCTTGCCATATAGACTCCAAGTATAGAATGCTCAATGTCCTTCAACCTTCATGAAAGGAAGAACATCATTCATAAATTATTCCAGAGAATAGGGAAAAAGTAATTCTTTTCAATATGTTTTATGAGGTCAACATAACCTTGATGCCCAAATGTGATAAAGACATTGTAAGAAAGAAAAGCCCAATCTTTCTGTGAATGTAGGCACAAAACCTCTAAACAAAATTTTTTTAAAGAGAATCTAGCAATTCATGAAAAAAGATGACATCTCACAAGTAAGTCACTTTATTCCAGGAATGCAGATTTGCTTTAATATTAAAAATATCAATTAGGTAACTTACCACATTAATAGAATAAAGGAGAAAAATAATATGATTATCTCAGAAGCTAAAGAACACACATTTGCTGAAATTCAACACTTATATTTATTATTTTAAACAGTAAGGAATAGAAAAACTTCTTTAATATGAAAATACGTGTCTTCAAAAAGCCATATTTAATAGTGAAATAGTGAAAGCTTTTTCAACATTTCCTGGAAATTGCAGATAGAGAAAAGGCAATAAGAGAAAAAAAAAGGTATGAGGATTAAAAAGAAACAAATAAGTCTTCCATTTTTTAAAAGTGACATGATTATGTGTCTATAAAATCCAAATGAATCTGCAGAAACTGTTAGAATTAATGAGTGAATTTAGGAAGGACAGACTTTCATACAGAAAGCCACAAAACTATAAAAGTGAAGAAATATATTATTTTCATGGATGGAAAACTCAATGTTGTGAAGATGTAAATTCTCCTAAATTCACCTACAGACTCGATGTAATCCAAATAGAATTGCAGCAGGTCATGTGTAGAACAAAATAAGGTGCTAAGTTATGGTAGACACGGAGATATGCTCTTCAAGGAAATACTTGCTGCCCAGCTTCCGGGAGCTGTCTGCCTCACTGCAGAGAGCTGCCTTGCCAGGGATCATCATGGCTTCCCCAGGGCAGCCCACACAGCTCCAATGACGGAATGAAATGAGGTGTAAACTCATGGCCATTTGGGTCCAATTGGGGCAACTTTGACGGGCAATATTTGCTCCAGCCCTCCCTGCTGGGTTGGTGAAACCTTGACAGACATGCATTGCTGTTCTATGTCTCCTTCTGTCCATTGCTGCTCCCTCACATTCCCTTCATCTGTGTTATTCTCTAACAAACATTTTGTCCTCTAAACTCCATCTCAGTGATGCTTCTGGCATTCACAGCCTGGGACATTTTGCTATGAAAATTCAAGCAAATAGGGAAAACTACCTGTCATAATATTTGCATGGGACCTGCATCTTCGGGAGAGAAACAGTGCAGTGTTTGACTGATCTGAGAAGAGAGTTCCAAAATTGCTTAAGTATTTACTGAAAAGTCCGATGGGCCAAGGCCAAATTATAATCCATGAAAATAATATACTTCTCTGGGAGGGTTGTGCCCACTCTAATAATGGGTTATTACCAAAGGGACAGTGGTAAAGCCTGCAGAGGATTGAGAAGCATAGCCCTTGTGAATTTTCAAAACTGACCTTTCTATTTCTGGGCAGTGACCCACACTGGACATCAGATAGAGAAAGAGCAGACCTAGTGAAGGGGGGGAGATGGAGGCAGACCTAGGAAGTCTCAGAAAGCAAGTTGCTGTATTTTTGAACACTGCAAGAAAGCAACGGAAGAGGGAGCTCTGTGAAGTTGGAAAAGGTGCCCTGAATTATGCCTCCATTTAAAAGTTTGAGAAAATTAATCTCATATGAAAATAAGCCGCAAAAACTGAGGTAAAATCTTACACAAAATTATAACAACAAAATTATCCTTTCAGTTAAACCATGCTAGAAAGACGTGCCAACACAACAGATGAACACTGTCAATTCCTATTTAATATGAGCTAAAAGACGTGAAGAAGATACAAGACAGGAAACCCCCCACCACAAATCAGAACTAGAAAAACTTAGAAATGAAGTCACAGGACTCAAAGAATTAGAGGAACTGCCGTATGCTCCAGCAATCCCATTTCTGGGCATGTATGCAAGGAGATTGAAATCAGGATCTCAGAGAGATTTCTGGTAGTCCCTGTTTTCTGTGATTTCACTTTCCATATTTCAGTTATCCTTGGTCAACTGCAGTCTGAAAATGCTAAGTGGAAATTCTAGATATAAACAATTCGTTGTTTTAAATTGCATGCTATTCTGAGTAGTGTAATAAAATCTTGCGATATCTCACCCCAAATGTAAATCATTCTTTGTCTAGCACATCCGTGCCATGTATGCTAGCCCGTTAGTTCCTCAGCAGCCATGGTGGTTATCCAATTGACTGGAGCAGTATCAGTTTGGCAATGGTGTGCTCAAGTAACTCTTATTTTACTTAATAGTGGCCCCAAAGCTCAAGAGTAGTGATGCTGGCAATTTGAATATGCCAAAGAGAAGCTAAAAGTGGAAAGGTGAAAGTTGTCAACTGGATAAGAAAAGAAAAAGAAATGTATGCTGAGGATAGCTAAGACCCATGGCAAGGATAAATCTATCAGTGAAATTGTGAAGAAGGAAAAAGAAATTCATGCTAGTTTTGCTGCCCCACCTCAAACTGCAAAAGTTGTGGCCTCAGTGCATGATCAGTTAGTTAAGAAGACAAAGGCATGAAGTTTGTGGGTAGAAGACATGAACAGGAGATGTGTTCAGACTGATGGCAACGTGTTATGCCAGAAAGTACTGAGCCTTAAAAGACTTCAGCAAGTGATCCCCTGAAGTGAGTGACACCGAGCCATTTACTGCAAGTGAGGGAGGGACACACAGATTCAGGAATAGGTTTGGACTAAAAAATAGAAAAATTACGGGCAAGGATGTATCTGCTGATGAAGAAGCTGCTGCCACAATTTTGGCAGAGTTAAAGAAGTTGATCAGGATTCAGTACTATTTGTGATTTCAGGCGTCTCTCATGGATCCGGGGAGACCACTGTATTCACAGTAGCCAAAACATGGAAGCAACCTAAAGTCCATTGATGGGTGAATGAATAAAGAAATTATGGTATATAAATGCAATGGAATATTATTTAGCATTAACAAAGAAGAAAATCCTGCCATTTGTGACAACATGGATGAAACTGGAGTTTCATATTGTTAAGTGATATAAGCCAGACACAGAAGGACAAATAGTGAATGTTACCACTGATATAAGGAATCTCATAGAATAGTTAAACTCATAGAAGCAGAGAGTAGAATGGTGATTTCCATGGCCTGAAGTGAGGGGGAAATGGAGAGGAATTAAAGGGTACAAAGTCTGAGTTACGCAAGATGAAAAATTCCTGGAGATCTACTGTAAAGCGAAGTGCCTATAGTTAATAATACTGTAATGTGTAATGTGTACTTTAAAGTGGCTGATCAGGCAGATCTTATGCTGTGTTTTTATTTAAAAAAAAATAAGAGGAGACTTTTGGAGATGATGGATATGTTTATGGTGTAGATGCCCTTCACCGTTACCCTTGAATCTTGGGTCCCAAAATTTCCTGTCTTGGATGTACAACTTACATTGTTAGGCTTCATTAAGATGACCCAGAGATCCAAATTTCCAGGAGGTATTAATCAAGTTGGTATAATTGGCAATTCTTTTAGGAATATTGTCTAATTTACCCTCTTACACCCTACTTATTGCATCTACTTTCTATCAGGCTATTTTGAAAGACATATCAAATTATTCTATTCTTATTCCTATGTGTCTCTGGATCTATCCAGATTTTCACAATTCCCTGTATTCATCATTTATTCCTTACATTGATAGAAACATATGTGCGTACTTTACAGACATACATTTCATATTTATAGATATGTATTTCATAAAGGAAACAGAGCTCCCATAGATACTAATAGTTAAATGTGCTACTGCAGAAAATGAAGAGAAGACTTTTCTCTATCAGCACCCTGACTGTGGGGTGCCTAAAATTGGGTCTACCACTTAAGTAAGTGGCAGAGTTCAATATTTTGACTCGAATTTCATAACTTGTCACAGTGATCCCATTGGCAGTAGAGTGGTGGGTTGCCAAGAAGGCAATTAATTATCTTTCTGCCTCTCTGTGTATTTAAATTTCGTTCCCCTTCCCTAAAGAGAGGTGATGCTATGGCTTACAACTAATATGCTCTTGCAGAGCTCTCCACACCAATTAGAAAGGTTCTGTGTTATGACACTCTTTGATTGGGTGTTATGACACTCTCTGATAGAAAGCCGTTGTCCCATTGAAGCAGAAACTTCATCAGAAGCACCGAGAATCAAGGGTGCGCTCTAGACACCCCGAATGGGAGGGGACTATCTGTGCTCACTGGGTCCATCAAAGTGCTTCACACACAGGTCTTTGCACACAATTCTGCTGATTCTCTGCATTTATCTACTAGCTCCACCCTTATTTAGTAGTCAGCTGGAGGGAGGCATCTAATCTAGAATTTCTTAACTTACTGCTTAGAACTCTTGTGTGTTTATTTAAAACTCTGAAAGCCCTTTCTTTTGTGAAGGGCAAAATTGCCCATAGTATTTCAGTGGGCAAAGGGCTTTTGGATTAGATTCATGTTTTTTTATTGGGAAAGGTTGAAAGTCATTACCATACATCATGTCATGACATTTCTTGGAATCATGAACTCTGATATCTCAATTCGCAATTCTAATTTCCTCTTGTATGTGCTTGTTTATGATCTCACACCAAATTTCTGTATCTGGAAAATGGGAAGTTTAGTTTGAGAGATGTGAGACTAAGTTGATATTTTCTGGGCACCTGAGATTCTTAGGCACTGTTATGTTCCCATCATCAGGACCAAGAAGTGCAGCGATAACTCATTTCATCAACTGTTACAGTCTCAATATTTCCTAACCTTCTCTCTGGCTTTAGTTAGAGCCGATTCAGATAATAAATAATACCAAACAAACAAAACAATATCAGACTAGAAGTTCAAAGATTCTACTTTTTCCTACGTCTGGGCCTTTTCTGATCAAAGGCCCTGAAACTGAGCCTATGGGATATCTGTCTCTTCCAGTAGGTATGAAGTTTTACGGGAAGGTGTATACAGTTAGTTCAAGCACTTAGAGTCTTTCAGCTGGTCAATTCCTGACCTTGATATCTCCATGCTTGTTGGTGCCTTTAGATCCAAACAGATTCTTACTGGACTTGTGGTAAAGAATTAGGTTGAACTTGGTGGCATCTTTTAAAGTGAATGAAAATATTCATTTTAATGGTGGTGTCTAATTGCTCATTTTTACCTTGAAAAGTTTTCCAGTTTTTATTTCCTGATCTGTCTGGTTAGAACTACATTTTCATTTTCTTATCCATCAATACCTGCAGTCATTACTATGCTGGCAGGTTCCCCCACCCCCCACCCCCTGCTGCCATGCTTTTTCTGGCCTGAGGTTTGAAATGTAAAAATATATCAGAAAGTGATAAGGCAACAGAGTAGAGCTCTCAGAAGGATGACTAGACTGTCAGTCAGGAAGCCTGGATTTTAGTCCCAGTTCTGTTGTTAAGTAGCTATTAAAACTTTGGGAAGGTCACTCAATCTGTATTTTAGTTTCCTTATCTTTTAAATGGAGATGATGATGATTGTTTTAAATGGGTAATATTGTGTGAAGTTATTAACACAGAGCCAAGCATACACTAGATACTGATAAATCTTTGTTAACTCTACATCTAAAATATTAATGTCTGTAGGTCTAAGGGTCTACACTATCTCTAAGGGTTGAAAATGTGCTTGCATTTCTCAGAGCCTGAAAATGGGAGAAGTTGAGGATTATTGGGATAAAGATAACGGCAATAAATTCTGTAGTAGGCAGTTGTTTTTAATCCTTAGATTGTTCCAAGATATTGGTACTTATCCACAAACTATGGGTAAGGAAGGAAGATATGAGAGGCATTGAGCGAAGTAAGGCATCTTCCTGTCTTTTGAGAGCTTATGGTATCAGGTCCACCATCAACATAATAAGTCTTTGACACTGATAAATCAGTTTAATGCTATATGAGTTTCTCAACTTCAGTAGAGAATTGTTCATTTGAAATTTGTCATAGTTTTAAAATATAGTTCATAGAACTTTCTACTTGGAATTGAGACTTAGTAGTTTCTTCTTACTTCAGTCTAGAGTAATTTCTGTCATATTTCCAGCTACCTTCCTTCAAAATTTCCTATACTCTTTTTTGTTCATTCTGTGTGTGTGTGTGTGGTATATCACACTAACTGATTTGCTTGTATTGAACCAACCTTGCATACCAGGGATATATTTCACTTCACTTGATCATGGGGTGTTATCTTTGTAATGTATAGCTGAATTGAGTTTGCTAATATTTCGTTGAGGATTTTTGCATCTATGTTCATCAGGGATATTGGCCTATCATTTTCTTTTCTTTTTTGTAATGTCTTTGTTTGGTGTTGGAATCAGGATAATGCTGACCTCATAAAATGAGCTTGGAGGCTTTCATCCTCTTGAATTTTTTGGAATAGTTTGAGAAGGATAGGAGTTAATTCTTTGAATGGCTTGGTAAAATTCATCTGTGAAGCCATCTGGTTCAAGACTTTTCTTGGGAGTTTTTTGATTTTGTTGGTAGTAATGGATTTATTCAAATATTCTGTTTCTTCTTGATTCAGTCTTGGAAGATTATATGTTTCTACGAATTTATCTATTTCTTCCAGACTGTCCAATTCGTTGGCATATAATTGTTTGTAGTACTTTCTTACAATGTTTTGTATTTCTGTGGTGTCAGTTGTCACTTCTTTTTCATTTCTGATTTTATTTGGATCATCTCTCCTTTTTTCTTGAGTCTGGTTAAAAGTTTATCAATCTTGTTTATTTTTTCAAAGATACTGCTCTTGGTTTCATTGATCTTTTGTGCTGATTTTTTAGACTCTTTTGTTTATTTACATTCTGATCTTTATCATTTCCTTTCCAAGTCACTTTGGACTTCTTTTTGTTGTTCTTTTTCTAGTTCCTTTCGGTGTAAGGTTAGATTGCTTATTTGAGATTTCCTTGTTCCTTGAGATAGGCCTGTATGGCTATAAATGTTCCTCCTGGGACTGCTTTTGCTGTGTTCCATAGATTTTGGGCTGTTACCTATACTCTCCTTATAAAGAGCTAGTCCAGTCAATCTTATAGTCTATATGTATACTTTTTTCTCCTTTTTAGTTACTTTATTAGTTATGATGCAGGCTAAATTTCTGTAACAAAGAGACTCAGAAAAGCAGTAACTCTTTCCCATGAGGTCCTTTGAGGATCTGAGCTGATGAGACAGCAGTGCCACACTAAACAGTAGCCCCCGTGTTAAGCACTGAGGGTAGCTGAGAAAGTAGTGCCATTTTTAAGTCAGGGGAGGGGACCGAGGAGGTTCTTGGCAAGCAGCCATGGTACTTAAGGAGGTGATTCAAAAGCTGCACACATCACTTTTTGAATCCCTTTGGCCTGAACTTATTATATTGCTACTTCTAGCTTTGAGGGTAGCTGGGAAAGGTACTGTCTAGATGAGTGACAGGAGATTCTATTACTTAAAGGAAGGAAGAGGGAATGGACAATAGCCAATAAGGTCTTTGCTATATTCACTTATTCTTCCACCAATTTTAATTCCTATGTGACCACGGGCCTCCTTTTTATTAATGCTCTTATTGGCAACATAGGGACTTGATTGATAATTCCTGCAAACTGCAGTTGAACCAAGACAAGAATATAAGAATGTTACTGGTCCTTGGAATTAGTTTCTTATATCTCCTTTTATGTTATCTTATTTATCTTATCTTTCATCTATCTGCCTTATTCTTCCTGTAGACACATGTTTGTCTGAGATTGATATAAATTTGAATCTCTTGGTTTTGTGTAGGTTCAGTTTTGTCGAGGGATCTCTGTATATTTTATTGGGAGTGTAACTGATGCTAATGAATGAATAGGAGTTAACTTGGAGTAGAAATAATTATAAAGCACCTGTCAAAAATGAAGTGCTATAGAAATGCTAAATAATGACACTAATATAAAACTGATTGTCGTGCCTTCAAAGGAAGTGTTAAGTTGGAGTGTTTTGATGTGTATGGCATTTGAATGATCTAAAGAAGGTGTTTAGATACTCACATGAGAGACTGTTCTAGCCACTCAAGGGAAATAAGAGTCTGTTCTACCCACTCAATGTTTTGATGCTTCCGTGAGAATTTTAGCATTTTAAAATATTATTTTAAAAGTAAGGATTGTGTTGTCTTGATTAAATTCATATAAAGGAAGGACATTGCCTTAAAAAAATTAGCATTCTTCTTAGACTGCCTTGCTTTATACGTTAAATTCCTAGAGTCTCTGCCTCTTATATGATCCAGTGCCCCTGAATTTAGGTTGACTAGACACAGTTAGGACAGCAAATTAGTAGTGAACTCTTGTTACAGTTAGAGCTTTAAATTACCTTTTTTGTTTTAAACACGTATCTTACTCATTCATGCTCTGATTTAAAATATTAATTATAAAGTATTATTTGGCAAAATGGTGAAATCTCTGGCATTGAACTCAGTCAGGGTTAAGTTTAAATCTATTTTTTAATCTTGGGCCACCATGTGATTTTATTTCCTCATACCTCAGTTTTTTCCACAGGTTAAATGGGCATTAGAATAATAATAGTAATTAACTAACAAGGTTGTGAAAATTAAGCAAAATGGTGCATGTAATGTGCTTGCTTATAGGGGTGGTTTTCTGCTTTTCCTGTTTGTGAAAGGTGGCGTTTACAATATTTTCTGCTGACGATTTCAAAATCAAATTCAGTGGGATTTCATAGAAATATTCTTTCATGATATGACAATATTGCTTAGCAATTGAGCTAAAATTCCTAGCTCCACCAGTCTCTAGCTGTGTACCTGTGTAGGGTGAGTTAGCTAACCTTCTGTGCCTGGATTTTCTCATTTGTAAAACGGAGATAACAATAATACCTACCTCACAGAGTTCTTTAGGTAAAGTACGCAGCACAGTGTTTGACACAAATGTTCAACAAATATTACATATTATTCACTTTAAAGCGTAAAATGGTTAGTTAGCTTTTCCTTATAAAGTGAATAAGTGTTTTGGTACCCCGTTTCACCATTTTGAACACTCTTGATTTCCCCACTTTAAGAACAGTTATTTCAGTGCCTTGTTGGTTTCAAAGTGGGTTCTCCATTGCGCATGCTGGTCTCAGCGGAGCCGCAGTGGTTAACTTCCTCTCCCAAAGGACCTTTGGGCATTTTCCTATTGTCCCAGCTGATTACTTGCAGTTTTGCTGGGGAGGCCTGAGGGCGGAAGAGGGTGCAGGAGAGGGAGTAGTGTCCACTGACCTCTCAAAACGGCACAGCGCAGACCCTGAAGTGCCACGTGCAGAGCCGGCACCAGAGGCCTGCAGGGCTGGACGGCCTCCCGGCCCTGCCCCTGCGAGCGCTTCAGAGAAAGGAAGCCTGTCTTACCGGGTTTGGTTTCTCCAGTGTCTAACACTGGCACCCAGGAGGTGCTTAATAGTTCTTTCCCAGTCCAATGCATGAAAGTAAAAACAAAAATACCTCTTTAGAATTTTTTTAGATTTAAGAGATTATACTCTGTCTACTTTATAGTTTACTAAACCCAAATAAGATTTATATTTACTGTTCTATTTAAACAACCATGAAGAATTCTTTTGTGAAAATTGATTAATCCTTACCTACTTTATGTTCTGTAAATTGCTCTCTCCTGAAAATAATAAAGAAGCATGAATCCCAAATAAAATGCTATAGAACAAGCATAAGGGCTTGGGGGAATATGAAGTCACCAGGTCTACCGTTTAAAATGCAGATCTGTCTACTTACCATTGTCTTCTTTCAGGGGATACCGGCTACCAAATGTTAAATTAAACATCTCTATGGGCAATTGAAAAAGCAGATGTGAAAAGCACTATAGACCCTTCAGAACTGAAGTGTTGTATTTCACTATTCTATTATTATTCAGAGGTATGATGCTTAATTTCTTGTGGAACCTGTTTTCTGAGGTAAAAATTTTATGCTTTCCCTTGGGGCGGAGGTAAAGGGGACTGGGGGCAGGGAGTAAAGTTTGGGAATTTCTTTCAAAAGTTGTGCATGGGGGCTCTCGGAGCAGCTGTTCGCTGGCCCTGCCTTCACTGGCCGTGGAAGTCAGGGCGGGGTTGGCCTTTCCACCCGCAGCAACTGCTGAATGAGGACGCGGCCCTGGAAATGAACCACTCATGCCTTCTGAGTGCGGCTGGCTTGGTGCGGCCCCTTCCCCGAGTCAGCACTTCAGCCTACTCCTTGACCTGCTTTTAAGCTTGTTTGGCACTGTATTTTTGACTATTTTTGATTTTCAACTTTTCACCTTTCTTTTTAAAATGTTTTCATGGTATTTTTTTCTATTGCCATTTAGTCCCCTTCTCCCTCCCTCCCCACCGCAATCGCCGCACCGTTGTTGCTGCCTTCGCCTTTCAACGAAAAGGAAAGTCAGCTCCTTCCAGAGCTTGTTGAGGTGCTCCTTGGTGCTAGACTCACAGAAAATACAGCTGCTGAAGTGTAGAGCATTAAAAAAAAACCCTTCTTCTGGGTAACGAAAACATGATTTTGAAGTAGTCGCAGTATTGAAATGCAGCACTCTGCTGCTTTTCCAAGCAAGGTTTGCTTTGGGCCCACTGGTGCGGAAGGGTGCTCCAGGGAGAGAGGCTCAGAAACAGCGGGGATGGGATCTTCAGTCAGGTAGCTGTCACTCATTCTACTAAACAACTGCTCTAATTTTTAAAGTGTCAGGTAAGAAGAGTAGTCAATCGGTAATGTGACAATGGGGGCAAGTTATAAAAGCCTCCACAGAACTGTCTGCTCCAATGATTTATAATCTACTGTTTTCAGTTGTGACGAAAGGGACCGGACATTGGTGCCCAGTGGCCTCTGACACTCCTGGCCATTCCCTCCCCCTTTCACCTTCCTGTCCCAGGAGTGGGGGCCTTGGAAAAATTTTATTTTTCTTTTCATCCTTCTGTCTGAGTATTTGGCTGCAACATGGATTGATGCTTTAAGACAATATTTTTACCAACTTATATCTGTGTTAGCTACTATGAACAAATTCTTATGAAAATTTGAACACTTACAGTTTATTAATTTGTGCATTTGTAATAAATTCTGTGTTCTTAATAGTGAAAAAGGAACATCAAAAGGAAAAAATAACATTTGTTGGAATATACATGGTAGCTGAGATCATAAACCTGTGTTTACCTAGAAACACTACCTTCCATTTTGTTTTTATTCTTGCTTTTGTTTGATTCAATTTGCATGAATTAAAATATTTTGCCATTTGTTTTCAGATATGCTAAAATTTAGACAACCGTAATCATGTCATATTGCCTACTCGTGTAGAAATTCTTGCCAGTTTCATAACACAGGAATGAATCACGGGTCCATGGCTAGGAATGCGATCCGGAAAGGCAGGCCCAGTTGTCCCAATGGAAGTCCCCTGGTTCTCCACGCCTGAAGAAGGCTCTGCAAAGCTGCAATAAGATCAAGAGCATGTGAACTGTGTTTTTTGATTGGGAAGGTGTTGTCCATCATGAGTTTGCCCCTCCAGGCAAACAATTAATAAGGAGTACTCCCTCCATGTTCTTCATTGGTTGAGAGATGCAATACAATGAAAACAGCCACAACTATGAGCAACTGGTGATTGGCAGCTTCACCACAATAATACGTCTGCTCATGCTTCATGTCTCCTACAGAACGTCATATCACTCAGGAGAGTCAGGTCCCCTACAACCAGATTTGGCACCCTGCTACTTCTGGCTTTTTCCAAAACTAAAATCACCTTTGAAAGGGAAGAGATTTGAGACCATTAATAAGACTCTGGAAAATACAATGGGGAAGCTGATGGTGATTCTAATAAAGGATTTTGAAAAATGTTTTGAACAGTGGAAGAGACACTGGGAGAACTGTGTTGGGTCCCAAGGTGCTTACTTTGAAGGGGACTGAGGCGTCATTGTCCTATGTACAATGTTTCTTGTATTTTGTGTTTTCTTCAATAAATGTTTCTTTTTCATATTACATGGTTGGATACTTTCTGGACAGACCTTGTATATATACACATACGCATTTTTAGTTTCTTTGGTTCCATTTGTATGATTCCATTGGTTGGTAGAAATCAAAGTTAAGTTTATTTAGCAGAATTTAAATTATAATAAAATTTATAATTTTGGCAATGAGTTGCAAAGATCAAGCTCTCTTTTCTTACAGGGAAAGAAGCTGAGATTCACAGAATTGTTCTCAGCTAGAGTTCATCCCTGGGATCCTCAGATCTAATTGATGGTGGTCTAATGAGGCTCAAGGTCTTTTCCTGTGACTTCTGTTCACGTGGAATTAAACTTTCTAGATATCAAATAGAGATGGGTGTTTTTTTTAAAAAAAGAAACTGTATTCCTGTTTCAAAATACCTCCTTACCATTGAGCTTTTACCAAATTTCCTGAAGAATATTTAATAAATGGGGGCCTCACCCTGACTGGTGTGGCTCAGTTGGTTGGACATTGTCCTGCAAAGAGAAAAGTTGCCGGTTCGATTCCAGTCAGGGCACATGCCCAGGTTGTGGTTCAGTCCCTGGTTGGGGCTCATATGAGAGGCAACTGACCAGTGTTTCTCTCTCATTTTGATGTTTCTCATTCTTGTTTTCTCCTTCCCTTCCCTTCTCTCTAAAAATAAAAAATAAAAAATTTTAATAATTCAGGGCCTTGAACTGAGAGCCCCTCTCCATACTTTTGGCTGATTATAACATATCAAAAAATATCTAAGTTAAATAATGATAAAATGGTCAAAATTTCTTAAATTTAGTTGTTTATTGTTCCCCTACCCATGCATTAGACTATAAATTCTTCAAGGGTAAGGTCTATGTATGTTTCATCTTTGTAGCTGCCAACAGAGGTTTTAGAGAGAGTTAGTGCATCATAATAGTAGATGGATTAAATTCAACTGTCAAGTTGACATGCCAATTCTAATGTAATCAGGTCTTTAAAAATGATAATGACTGTTCTTGGGGGAGCCTAGGATTCTTTTCCTTCTTAGGACTTGAGGTTCTTCAGACCTTTCTTGGCCAACCACTGACCCCATGTTGCTCTATAAATCCTCATTTTCTCACTTTTAAAATGCAGATAAAATATTTTTCATTAGCTAAGAATGGTAAGAGTAAGCTGTAGGTTTGAATGTTTAGTGAGTCTACCAGTCTATTTTGCTGGAAAGAAAGGGACCCAGGGCATACACAAAGCACCCCGAGAAAGATCCAGATTCCCTCACCCGCTGTCCGAGACAACGCTCCGAGTACTTTACATTGTCTTTTTTTCACTACACAGAAAGCTTACATTTTCTAGCCTCCCTTTTAAATAGATTTGGGACCATATTGAATTTTGGAAAATAGAATAGCAGTCAAAATGATGCACACTATTTCTAGTCTTGATCCTTAAAAACATCCTGCATCAACTGCTATCCTCTTTTTCCCTTTTTTGGTGGACTTAGAAGCCATATGTTCCATATCTCATAGCCTGGGTCCCCGAGTTTGGAGGATAGTGGCCCAAGATAGCCACACAATCCATAGGAGACTATGCTGTGAGTGAGAAATGGACCTCGATTGTGTTAGTCACTGAGAGTTTTGTCCTTGGATTGAAGTAGCCAATGCTAATCATTGTGATTAATATACCTCCTGATACTTGTAAGACATTTTCAAGTTTGGAGGAGGGATAAGGAATGGGAGGGGGAATAAAATGAGAGAGAAGGTTAGTGCACTTGAGGGAAGGGGACTGGACGTGAGGATAACATGTGAAGAGCAGCAAAGTCTGAGTCCAGACTCAGCCCAGCCTCTACCCGTGGGACAGCTTCAGCTTTCCATCCCCAGAGCTTTGTTTACTGTTGGTTCTGTTGGCATACGGTAAGGGCTTTCTTTCCCAAGTAGTAAGTCTTCTATCGACTGAATTTGATACCTATCTGTGTTTTAAGACTTTGCTTGGTTACTACAGAGCTTAAACGGGTTGACCTCCTCTCTCTCTTTCTCCCCCTGTCCCTATATACACAAGTTTCCTGGAGTTCTGTAAACCAAATAACATAAAAATGGATCCTTGAATATCCAACAAGGTGATGGTGGAATAGAAGGAAAAGATCTCATTGGTATATGTACTTGGAAAAAGCCATACAAAACTAGCTCAAAAGCAAAGAAAGTAGCAAAAACATAATGTTATAAAAATTGTTAATATTCAGTGGTGTTTACAATGTGTCTAGCACTGACCCATACTATTTCATTTAATCATCACCACAGCCATATGAGATAATTACTATTATTATTTTTATTTAACAAAAGAAGAAACTGAGGCACACAGGTGATAAATAAATTGTCCCAATTCCACAGCTAGTAAATGAAAGACCCAGAAGTCTCTTATTGCTTTAAAGATAAAGACCAAATACCTTAATGTGCCTTACAAAATCCTATATGACGTGGTTCTTGGCTACAAACCTACGCTACTCCTAAAGCCAAATGTATCAACCTTCTTTTAATTGCTCAATGATATAATGATTTTCCCCACACTAGTATTCTTCCCCCCCTTTTTTCTTATATCATCTATAATACTTACATTTTAGTTCAAAAGTCACTTACTTAGGGAATTCTCTCCTGGCCAACTCCCAATCTGATATTCTGTGAGGTTTCCCTGCCATCCACGATGGCATTTCCCTTGTACTTTTCCCTTATGGCATTATCAGGAACAATTATTTGTATTGTACTTGGAGCATTGTCTATCTTTTCTAGAACGTAATCATTGTGAGGCAAAGACTACTGGTTAGCTCATTATCTCTGCCTGAATTAAGTAAATATTTATTAACAGAATGAATGATCTTCAGATTTTAAATTGGTCCCTGAAATAAATATTGATAAAAGATGGGATGAGAACAAGAGAGTAGGTGAAGAACACTGCTATTTGAAAAGAACTATGAGACCCATGTCACTTACTAGTATTCTTAGTAGTTTCATTGTGTTGAAAAGAAAATTTAAAAAAATTCTATTCACACTTCTGCAATGAGAGGTACTCTTGACATTTTTGAAGATAATATTATACTATAAGAAAACTTGGGAATTTTCAATCTCCTGGATGACCCTGAATTTATTACAAAAGATCCTTGAATTTATAAAAAAATACTGAGTACTGTATGTAAATTGATTAAATGACACATCTTCACATATGTACACTCCTATTTAAAATATATGTGTAGATGCTATTGTAAATCATACAATTTACTCAAAAGCATTAACAAATTCATAGTAACTTTTTATAATTATTTGTTTCTCTTAATCTCTTTAATTGCTTCTACCTTCACTTATAATAGTTATAAACATTGTGAATATTAAAAAATGGCCCATATACTTCAATGGTGAAAACTTCTAGATTTAAGAGAGCTAAATCCGATATACCTTTAATCAGGTTCATCAAGAAAAAGAGAGAAGGCCCTAAAATAAATAAAATCAGAAATTAAGTAGAGAAGTGACATCTAACACCACAGAAATGCAAAGAATTGTAAGATAATACTACAAATAATTATATGCCAACAAATGGGACAATGTGGAAGAAATAGATAAATTCCTAGAAACAAGCACTCTTCCAAGACTAAATTAAGAAGAAACAAAACATCTGAACAGACCAATTACTGTCAACAAAATTGAATCACTAATTAAAAATAGAAGTCCTGGATCAGATGGCTTCACAGGTGAATTTAACCAAACATTCAAAGAATTAACGCCTATTCTCAAACTATTCCAAAAATTCAAGAGGACAGAAGGCTCCCAAGGTCACTTTATGAGGCCAGCACTATACTGATTTCAAGAGCAGACAAAGACATTAGAAAAAAAGAAAATTATAGACCTATACTCCTGATGAACATGGATACAAAAATCCTCAACAAAATATTAGCAAACTGAGTTCATCAGTACATTAAAAAGATAATACACCATGGTCAAATGGGATTTATTTCTGGATTTCTGGGATGCAACGTTGGTACAAAGTCCACAAATCAATTAATGTCATATACCACATAAACAAAATGAAGAATAGAAATCATACGATCATACCAATAGAGGCAGAAGAAGCATTTGACAAAATCCAGCATCCTTTTATGATAAAAATGTTCAGCAAAGTGGGAATAGAGAAAATGTACCTCAACAAAATAAGGCCACATATAACAAAGCCAGAGCTATTATCATACTGAACAGGGAAAAACTAAAAGCATTTTCCTTAAGACCAGGAACAAGACAAAGATGTGCACTTTCACCACTTTTACTCAACATAGTACTGGAAGTCCTAGCCACAGCAATCAGACAAGAAGAAGAACTAAAAAGGCATCCATTTTGGAAAGGAAGAAGTAAAGCTGTCATTGTTTGCAGATGACACAATGCTATATAGAGAGAACTTTAAAAATTCCACCAAAAAAACCCCAAAACTACTAGAACTGATAAATTAATTCAAGAAGGTAGCAGGACACAAAATAAATATTCAAAATTGGTAGCATTTTTATATACCAATAATGAACTATCAGAAAGAGAAATTAAGAAAACAATCCCATTTACAGTTGCACCAAAAAAGAGAGAAATATCTTAAAATAAATTTAACCAAGGAGGTAAAACACCTGTACTCAGAAACTTATAAGAAACTGAAGAAAGAAACTGAAGATGCAAATAAATGGAAGCATATACTGTGCTCATGGATAAGAAGAAATAATATGAAAATTTCCACACTACCTAAAGCAATCTGTAGATTCAATGCAATTCCTATCAACATGCTAGTGGCATTTTTCACAGAACTAGAAAAAATAATTATAAAACTTGTATGGAACTACAAAAGACCTGGAATAGCCAAAGCACTCTTGACAAAGAAGAATAGAGTTGGAGGTATCACATTACCTGATATCAAACTATCTTATAAGGCTGTAGTAATCAAAACAGCATGGTGCTGGCATAAAAAGGACACATAGATTAATGGAATCGAATAGAGAGATCAGAAGTATATCCAAGCCTATGTGGTCAATTAATCTATGACAAAGGAGGCGAAACTATACAATGAGTTTTGATTTGTTCACTAAATAGTTTTGGAGAAACTGGACAGATATGTGCAAGAAATGAAACTAGACCACCTTCTTATACCAAATAAACTCAAATTGGACTAAAGACTTAAATGTAATACTCAAAACCATAAAACTCCTAGAAGAAAACATAGGTAGAAAAATTTTGGACATGGCTCTTAGTAATATTTTTTTTCTGATATATCTCCTTAGGCAAGGGAAACAAAAGAAAAACTAAAACAGGACTACATCAAACTAAAGATTTTGCACAGAAAAGGAAACCATCAACAAAACAAAAAGACAACCTACTGATTGGGGGAAGATATTTACTAATGATGCATCTGATAAGGGGTTAATATCCAAAATTTATAAAGAGCTCACACAACCTAATACTACGCCCACCTCCAAATAATTCAATTAAAAAGTGGGAATAGGACCTGAATAGACATTTCTTCAAACAAGATAGATGGCCAATAGACATATGGAAAGATTCTCAGTGTCATTAATCATCAGAAAGATGCAAGTTAAAACCCCAATGAGATACCAACCCAAGAATTTTGACTTCTGGACAAGATGGAGGTATAGGTAAATACACTTTGCCTCCTCGCACAACCAAAAGAAGGACAACGACAAATTTAAAAACAAAAACAAACCAGAACTTCCAGAAAATCAAACTGTCTGGAAGTCTGATAACCAAAGAGTTAAAGAAGAAATATTCATCCAGACTGGTAGGAGGGGCAGAGATGGGCAGCTGGGGTGGAGAGGACACACAGCGAAGTGGCAGCTGGAGGACTGAATGGGCAAGGCAGTGGCTGGTGGTTCCACATTTGCAAGCAGATAAACTGGGAGGAACAACTTGGGAGCGAGACAGACCACACAACACAGGGTCCCATCATGGGAAACTAAAGCCTCAAAATCCCTGGTTGTAAAATCCTGTGAAGATTGCGGCAGTGGGGGAAATTCCCAGCCTCACAGGAGAGTTTGTTGGAGAGACCCACAGGGTCCTAGTATGTACATAAACCCACCCACCCTGGAATCAGACCCAGAAGGGCCCAATTTTCTTGTGGGTGGTGGGGGAAGTGACTGAAAGCCAGCTGAGAGCTCAGCAAGCAGCACTGTTCTCTCGCCGACTCCTCCCCCAGATACAATGCCACAACGTAGTGATATGAATTGTCCAGCCCTGGTAAATACCTAAGGCTCTGCTCCTTACAACATAACAGGTGTGCCAAGACAAAGAAATATGGCTCAAATGAAAGAACAGATCAAAACTCCAGAAAAAGAACTAACTAGTGAAGAGATAGCCAACCTATCAGATGCACAGTCCAAAACACTGGTAATCAGGAAGCTCACAGAAATGGTTGAGTATGGTCATGAAATAGAGGAAGAAGTGAAGTCTATGCAAAGTGAAATAAAGGAAAATAGCAGGGAACCAACAGTGAAGGGAAGGAAGCTGGGACTCAAATCAATGATTTGGAGCAGAAGGAAGAAATAAACATTCAACCAGAACAGAATGAAGAAAAACGAATTCAGAAAAAATGAGCCTTAGAAACCTCTGGGACAACTTGAAACATTACAACATCTGAATCATAGGGATGTCAGAAGGAGAAGAGGAAGAACAAGAAATCAAAAACTTATTTGAACAAATAACGAAGGAGAACTTCCCCAATCTGGCAAAGGAAATAGACTTCCAGGAAGTCCAAGAAGCCCAGAGAGTCTCAAAGAAATTGAACCCAAGGAGGAACACACCAAGACACATCATAATTACATTAGACAAGATTAAAGATAAGACAAGAATTTTAAAAGCAGCAAGAGAAAAGGAGTCAGTTACCTACAAAGGAGTTCCCATTGGACTCTCAGCTGATTTCTCAAAAGAAACCTTGCAAGAAAGAAGGGGCTGGAAAGAAGTAATTCAAAGTCATGAAAGGCAAGGACCTACATCCAAGATTACTCTATCCAGCAAAGCTATCATTTAGAATGGAAGGGCAGATAAAGTGCTTTCCAGATGAGGTCAGTTTAAAGGAGTTCATCATTACCCAGCCCTTATTATATGAAATGTTAAAGGAACTTATCTAAGAAAAAGAAGATGATCAAAACTATGAACAGTAAAATGATAAGAAACTCACCACCATCAACAACTGAACCTAAAAGGAAGAAAAGCAAAAACAAACTAAGCAAACAACTAGAACAGGAACAGAATCACAGAAACGGAGATCACTTGGAGGATTCTCAGTGGGGTGGGAGGAATGATGAGGGGAAAGTTACGGAGAATAAGAAGCATAAATGGTAGATGCAAAATGGATAGGAGGAGGTTAATAATAATATAGGAAATGGAGAAACTAACAAACTATATGTATGGCCCATGAACATGAACTTAGAGGGGGAGAATGCTGGTAGGGGGCTGCAGGGCAGAGGGTAATAAGGGGGAGGAAAAAATTGGGACAATTATAATAGCATAATCAATAAAATACGCTTAAAGAAAGATAGCACCTCACACCTGTCAGAATGGCTAACACCAATAACTCAACAAACAACAAGTGCTGGTGAGGATGTGGAGAAAGGGGAACCCTCATGTGCTCTTGGTGGGATTGCAAATTGGTGCAGCTAGTTTGGAAAACAGTATGGAGCTTCCTCAAAGAAGTGGAAATAGAATTATCTTATGACATAACAATTCCACTTCTGGGTATTTATCTGAAGTAATCCAAAAACACTAATTCATAAAGACATGCACCTCCAGATTCATTGCAGCGTTATTTCAGTGGCTAAGATATGGAAGCAACCTAAATGCCCATTAATAGACAAGTGGATAAAAAAGTGGTGGTATGTATATTTAATGGAACATTATTTAGCCATATAAAGGAATAAAATCTTATCATGTGCAGAAATGTGGATGGACCTAGAGGGTATTTTGCTAAGTGAAATAAGTCACATGGAGAAAGAACAGGTGATTTCACTTATATATGAAATCTAAAGAACAAAATAAATGAACAAACAAAACAGAAACAGACTCAAAGATGCAGAGAACAAACTGAGGGTTGCCAGGTGGGAGGGGAATTGAGGGCTGGGTGAAAAAGGTAGAATTACTAAGAAGTACAAACTGGTAGTTACAGAATAGTCATAAGGATGTAAAGTACAGCATAGGGAAACAGTCAGTAATATTCTAATAACTATGTGTAGTGTCAGACGGGTACTAGATTTATCAGGGCGACCACATCATAAATTATATAAATATCTCTGTACCACTATGCTACAAACCTGAAACTAATATAAAGTAATATTGAATGTCAACTGTAATTGAAAGAGTAAAGAAATAAATTTTTTTAAAAAGAATGCAAGGGTAGCCATATTACTATGAGACAAAGCACCCTCAGAATAAGGAAAGTTACCAGCGGTTTCCAGAGGTTGAAGAGGAGAGAGGGAGGGATGAACAGGAGGGGCACAGGGGATTTGGGGGTTGTGATGTTATTCTGTATAATATTGTAATGCGCAGACATGCCATCATGCATTTGTCAAAGCTCACAGAACTACACAACACAAAGAGTGAACCCCAGTGTAAACTATGGACTTCTGTTGATAATGATGTAACGATACTGGTTCATCAGTTATACAAATGCAACAGGTTAAGGCAAGGTGTGAATGGTAAGGGGCACTGTGGGAGAGGAAAGGGCATAGGCCTCAATGTGAATTCTGCGTTCTGCAGGCTGCAGTCTCGACTTGCCCTAGTGCCTGTATACAGGGGATCACTTTGTTTTTCAGAGCAAAGTTAGGAAACATTATTTTCTAGAACCTGCTGGATGCCCCTCCCCCAGCCCAACCAATCTGTCCTGGTTGCTAGGTACCTGTCTACCTTAGAAACAGAACTCTCTGCAGGGTTCCGAGCAGTGGCCTGTGGCCCACAGAACACCTGAACTGGAGGCAGAGCTGTGAGCCCCACCAGCCACGGAAGGCCCGCTGTCTGCCACCACATCCACTTTCCAGCAGTTCCTGGAGCACCTGTGCAATGTTCTGTGGCTGGTTTCTGAAAACGAGACAGGTCCCAGGTCTTCCTGCATTTCCCTGGGCGATCCAGGTCTGTGCTGTGGTGTCTTTGATGGTAAAGAGACAGCGCACGCTAAGAAGTGTGAAGACTCTAGGGAAAAGGTGTTCTGACCTTGAGGAAGTCTGTGGAAGATGACCTGAGCACTGTTGGACCAATGACACAAGCCAATGATCCCCTCAGGCTGCCGAGGTGGAGGCCAGTCCTCCCACGCATTAGCTGTGAAGGACGCATCATTGCAGCGTGAAAATTCACACCCAGAAAGCCAGGCTCAGCATTTGAAGCTGAAGCTTCAAGTTCTGCCTGACTCCCATGAATATCATTTAATGCAACTTCAGAAAAAAAACTATTAGAAGAGGAACAGAGTGGCTTAGAAATGGAGAAGAAAGTTCTCAACATGTATAGAAGCATGAGCTCCACATAGAAAACTTGCAAACTCTACAGGAAGACGGTGGAACACAGGGGAAGGAATTGGAGAGAAGCATTTCCAACCACCCAAATGAGACCACCTTCTATGCAAAAAGCCTTGGTGGCAGCCTTGTGATCTGAGAGAAAGCTCAAGGAGCTAAGGAAAGAGAATGGTCACAACGGGAAAACACTGGGCCCGGTGGAGTCCACGATCCAGCCCTTCCCAAGTGACCCTTTTGCTCCTGCTGCTCCACACAGCCCACAGAGCCCTGGAAGTGTCAGGGGGTCCCCTGGGTCATCGGGGCCCCCACGAAGGAGGAGGGCCACACAGTAGGAGCTCAAGAATCCAGGGTCATTTGCCGGTTTGAGTCAGTTTCCAGAGCAGCTAGGTTCTGAACACCCACAACTGGACAGAACATCTGCATTGTTTTCTCTTTTGAGTAATTTTGATCAATACATTTTTAGTTTTAGCTATTGTTCTTTAATTGATACTGCAGTTGATTTCTTTCAAGTAGATATAGCATTATAACTTTAAGTTAGTATTTTAAAATAAAGATAAAAATAACATATATTTAATATAAAAATAAATAGCTAAATCTTTTAACTTTATTATTAATCTATTTTTAAAATATCATTAAAGCAGAAGTGATCTTTAGGTATCAATATTCCAGTTTTATATTGCATTTTTACATTCTTCATGGAGATTGATTTCTTAAATCAAGACCATCTCAAAATTGTTTGATTTTTCTTTTTGTGAGCTCTTTGGTTGTTTGTTCATTTTTCTCTTAGTATTTTTTTGTACAAAGAGACTCATGAACCAATTACTAAAGGCAAGGATTGACAAGGAAGACTCTGAATTAACTTGATTTATTACAAAATTAAGAAATATTCTCATGCTAACAAAAATTTGTTCATAATTAATTTGACTATATTAGTAGTAATTAAGAAAAGCGAAACTATCTTTCTAACAAATCAAACTTCTTATACTATTTTTCAATCTGTCCTATATATGTATGTCTTTAAAATGATTTTCCTAGAATTTTTCTTTAACATTTCTGTTTCTGCTCAAACATCTGTAGTAGCTCAAATTGCCCAAGTATTTTAATTTAGTATGCTTTATTCTACTTGTCTATTCTTATTTCTTATATGTGCCAACCAACTTGTTATAGTGTGGAGGTTATGCATTTGGTTTAGAGCAAGAAAAACTTGAGTTAAATTCTGGTTCTTTCACTTGCTACCAAGCACCGGGCTAAATGCCTAGTCAGCAGTGCTGAACTGAAACCTCAGGGCAGCCCGGAGAGGTGGTGTTAGTATTACCTTGATTTCGCAGGTGAGAAAGCCAAGGCTTGTGGGAGTCAGAAGGCTGCTCCAACACCACACAAGTCAAGTGCATGTATGGGCTGGGGAATGAGACAGATTTTTCAGTTTCTAAAAACAGTCTATGTCAATTTTTAGATAAAAACTTGAGGTATACATGATAATTTTTAATTTTGAAAACAAATTCTAATTTATCTAAAAAAGAATATGAATAGTACCAGGAGGTTAAGTCAAATTAACTTCTTAACTTTTATCATAGGATTTGCTTAGCAATAAGGCCTCACGTGCACAGGAGAAGAGTAACGTTGATGGTAGCAGGGAGTGGGGAGTGACCGCAGAGTGGGGAGCGGAGCGCGGAGTAGGACCACTTTGCGCCCTCTGTGACTAGGTGTGCCACTTAGCTTCTCTGAGCCTTAGATTTCCATGTTCTAGAATGTGCACCACAAGGCATAAGGTCTTTCTGACCTTATAAGGTTTTTTGTGAAAATACAAAAAAATATCAAATGCTGTGTAAATCTAAGACATTATTATTATTTCCTATTTAAGATGTGACTTTTTCTATCAATTGAAGATAAAAATCATACTATTCTCACCGTGGGACTAAACCTTGGTTATAGGAATACTTTTCTTAGGCCATAGAATATTTTCTATTTTACCCTACATAACTGTATAATGTTAAATTTAGTTTTATTTTCCATTACCACAAACAACACCATTTTGACTGTTGAATATATTAATAAGTTGATTCAGAAAATTGTTAAAAGCTTGGTCAGCTGATTAGTATTAAGTGATTTGTTCATGAGTTTTTAAAATATAACCGGGGAAGCTTTAGCCAGTTGCAAAAACGTCATTGGCTTTTCTCCTTTCTTCTCTTTATCACTGCCCTTTCTCGCTTTCCCAGGCTCCTGAGCTAAGAGAGTATAAGACAAATTGACTTTCCGTCCTGTCCAGCAAAGCAGTTGTCAGTGCACAGGAGAGGCCATGGAGTCTGCTTCTTCTGGTTCCCCTTTTTCTACTGAGTGTGTGTGTCTCTGCCTGACCGTCACACGTAAAGTCAGAACTGTACTCGGGACAAATGAAGAACTTAAATCTCTATTTTTTACAGAGATACAGTAAAAGAAGACAGGATAAAAAGGACCATTTTTATAACTGCCACACATGGATTTGATTTTGCATTGGAGGTAGATTTTGTAAAACCATGTCAGTTACTCTATAGCATTTAGACCTACTATGACGTGGCACATAATAAATAGTTCGAAGATGTGAACTACAAGAAAGTGATTCACAGAATACAAAGCATTTATTTCAAGTACTCATTAAGATAAAAAGAGCAATAAGTGAAAATAAATGGGAAATCCATATATTTTATTTTATGCTTATGTTTGAAATGGTTTCATATATTTAGAAGAGAAAGAATTAGTGATATGAATACTCTCTGAAGCTGAACCAATGCATTTAGAAATTTTTTTCCTATAAAATAATTTTCAAGCAGAAATGTTTATGTCTTAGATTTCAAAATGAACACCTAAATGTTTGTTTCAACCAATTAAATTCTTTAAATGCTGATGTAAAACTAGGCTCAAAATTGTTTTAAAATAGCGTACTTCCGCCAAGATGGCGGCGTAGGCGGACACACTCGCTGCCCGCACATCCAGAGTGTCTAAACAACGAACGCAGTAGCAAAAAATTAAACAACCAGAACGGACAGAATCGAACTGAAGGGAAGTCCGACACCCAGGAGGTAGGAGAAGACGAACATCCAGGCCGGTAAGCGGGGCAGAACCGAGCGGAGGAACGGAGTGAGAGGCAGCTCTCACACAGGGACTCACGCCGCCAGTGCCTGAACAGGGCGCGACCCCCAAACAACGGGGGAATCCCGCAAGCCAGCGACGCTGCCAGAGAGAGGCCAGGGCTGAGCCAGCAGAACCGAGTCTGGCAGAAAAGGCGGTGGGGAACTGGGGAGCGGAGGAGTGACGAGAGCCCGCGGTGATCGGAGGCCACCACCATTGCTTCCTCCCAGGCCCCACCCCCAGAGGCAACGTCACCCAAAAAGCGACCCAGGTTGCAGGCACCTGCGAGCCGACAAGTGCACCGAGATAAAAAGAATGAAAATGGCCAAAATGAAAGATCAGAACAAATTACAACTAACGGATGACGACATAGTCAACTTATCAGATGTGCAGTTTAAAATGCTTGTAATCAAAATGCTAACAAAACTGGAAGATAGGTGGACGCAAATAATTGAACAGATGAAGAATACGATAAGGATAATGGAGGAAGATTTACAGGGAACCAACAGGAAAAAAAAGGAAGTTGGATCTCAAACCAATGGGGTGGACCAGAAGGAAGAAACAAGAATTCAAAAAAAAGAGGAAGGTCTCAGGAACCTCAGAGACATTTGTAAATGACCCAATATCCGGATCATAGGGCTGCCAGGAGGACAAGAGGAAGACCAAGAAATTGAACATATTTTTGAACAGATAATGAAGGAAAACTTCCCAGATCTGGCAAAGGAAATAGGCTTCCTGGAAATCCAGGAAGCTCAGAGAACCCCATAGAAGCGGGACCCATAGAGCGGGACACCAAGGCACATCATAATTACATTACCCAAGGTCAAGAATAAGGAAAGAATCTTACAAGCAGCAAGAGAAAAAGAGACAGTTACCTACAAAGGAATCCCCATAAGACTGTCAGTGGATTTCTCAAAGGAGACCTTCCAAGCAAGAAGGGGCTGGAGAGAGATATTTCAAATCATGAAAAGCAAGGGACTACAACCAA